>APFE030338602.1:32032-64919 GCA_000404065.3 Pinus taeda
AAAAAAAAAAAAGGATTCATCATTAGTTTCCTGAAGGTGGCACAATCCCGTTTCCTGAAGGTGGCACAATCCCTATCTTTAGAAATTTCAGCCAAGTGTCATTTTTCCTTGATTTTAGGCATGCACGTCGTAAACCCCAATTTGCCCAAATATATTTAATAGACACCTCTATAGCTCATTTGTACATTCGATCTTGGAGCTCCAGCATTCCCAAGGAGATTGAGGAATCTCCAGTGGAGTTGTCATTGCTTTTCTGGGTGAGTTTTTCTTTTGTCATCTTTTGCCACTTTTTCTATCAATTTTTGTTGTTTCACTTCTATGATTGTTGTTTTTCTTATTTATCTTCATGGTTGTTGGATTTTTAACTTGTATTAGCTTGTAGAAGTGTTGTTTCAGTTTTTCGTTTGCCTTTCATAAGTGTTGCATCGATTTTCTTGTTTTTGCACACAGGTGATTGCCAATTCGGAGACTCTCCTCACATATTTGTTTTTCCTTCCATTTGTTAAGTTTTTGCACTTAATTCACATTGATATATCCATACTTAGTCAGATCCATGTTGTATGTTGCATCATCTTTCAGATCTACTTGTTTCCCACACCTTCACGGGGAAGATCTACACTTTCCCTCTACAAGTTTTCACCTTGCCCAGTTGGGCATTGCACAATTCAAAAGATCAAGCTAAGGCTTGGCCTCTAAGGCTACACAATGTGCAGTACATTCTGGCCCAACTACACATTGCGTAGTTCTAGGGCTCAGTTTTCCACCTTGGCCATTGAGATTGAGCAATGCACAGTCTCTCCTAGTCACCTCCTGGGCCGGACTATGCATCGTGTGGTCTCAAGCCTCAGGTTGCACCCTTGAATGTTGGAACTACACAATGCGTAGTTCTCATAGCCATTCTCCCTCACTTACTCAGAAAAAAATGCATAATCTCTCTCATCAATGCACCAATTTGTTGCTTGATCTTACTTTGAAAGTGGATTTTCAAAAGATAATTTTTTCTTGTAGATAAGTCGTTTTCTACCCCATAGGTACCACTTGTTGAGCACTTATCTATAGTTATCATTGTCACCATGGAACCCAAGAGATTTGCTTCAAAAGATACCACTAAAAGCAGTACAGTGGAAGCAGTTGAGAAAACACTAGTAAACCTTCCAATATGCTCAGACACTCAACTGTATGTGGAAAAGGAGTCATATCTTACATGGAAGAAGGTGAACAAAGCTTTTTCAGCAAAGGACTTCGCAACACATTTAGAGGACTGGTAGGTGTTCATTAATTTCCATAGATCAGGGCTACACAGGGTTGCATGCAAATATCCAACCTTCCCATGTACATATGTCATCAACTGGATTGTCTCACATATTGATGTGAAGACCAAGAATTTGAGCAGTGCCAGTAGACGGAGGCTTGCTACTTTTCTAGCAACAGATTACCGACATATGTACCATTTTCCTGAGCCAATAAAACTCATGGATTCACTCTTCTATTCCACCAACAACTGTTTGGGCATGAAAGAAGTTGTTAAGAGTTGGGTGAAGGAGCCATCAAAGTTTCGACAGACGCCCACGAACACATATAAGACAAGGTCTCTCAAGAGGGCCTATCAACTATTGATCATCTTAACTCACATAATCTATGGCCAGCAGAGCACAGATACCTTTCTGGAAGGGTGGGAAATCTTATTGAACTAGGTTGTGAATGAAGGGAAGTCATTCAAATGGTCAAACTTATTGGATCAATAGTTAAGTATTCATGTAGCAAACACCCAAAATCCTCCCAAGGGCAGGCAAACAAGATTCTAAAAGTCTACATATTTGCTGGATGCAATTTGCAAACATAACGCATTCCCTGGCATGAACTGGGCTTGGACACCTCGAGACCTTGTCATGCACATCCACTATAGGCTACTCTCGAATTGCAACCATCAAGGAGTTATGGAGAAGATAACTGACCACCTCCTCATTATGATATATAAGATGATATTTGAGGAATAACCACCTTCCATGTCACCTGAGGCAATGGACACAATATCATAAATCACAGATTGGTTTGCCTCACCGGATGGCACCTTCATTAGAGTGTTTGGTGGAGCAAAGTCACCACATCTTTCTCCAAGGTACACCAGCGACAATCTTTTCATGCAAGAAGTGGCATACCATCTTGCCACAGGGTAGTTAGTAGCTTTGCATAGGAATAAGAAAGAACCTTGGATAACTCTTCCTATGCAAATTGGATTGTGCGAGATAAATAACCTAAGAGACACAATGGAAATGCAATAGAGAAGTTTTCATTCGGTGCTCGAGACTTTAATCTGTATGATCCCCTTGGTATTTGCAAAGACCATTGTGCAGAATTCACTTTCAGTGGCTCAGCAGGACGTTCCATCGGCATGAGGAGGATCAATGGAAGAATTGCTATAATGCGTCCAAGACCCATGAGCCAGTCAATTTTGCAGGAACTTCACAGGTGACTCCATAGAAGGAAGCTACTCTGAAAGCAGTGCTAACAGAAGGGAGCAACCCCGCACAAGATAAGGGAAAGAGAAAGGTTGCTTATATTCCAGGGGGAGAGTGAAGCCATAGAATGAAAGCAGATCAAAATCTTATGAAAGCGGCTTTAAAAACATAGGAAAAGAGGAAACAAAAGATGCAGAGAGAAGAATGGAAGAAGAGGTATGAGCAGAGGAGATTGGATGAATAAAATCATAAGCAAGAAGAAGAAGAAAGGCAACACGCAATATTAGAAGAAACAATGCAAAAACAAGTTTAAGAGCAAGAACAGAACTGACAACCAACAGAGGAGGAGAGTGAACATATGCAGGATTCAAAGCTTGCTCAAAAGATTAAACAATTGATAGAGATGAATGACACAAAAGTGAAACCGGAACCACATAATCAAGATGTTAACCTGATGCCTAGCACACAACAGGTCACTATTCAGTCTCCACCACCTCCAACATCAGAGTCAATGCTAGGCGAGGAAGGGGAAGTTGTTCCTCTTGATGACAATCCAGTTATGGACACATATAATCTATCATACGATGAACTCCAGAAGAAGATTGTACACGCATGTAAGAAGCATTTTCCAGATGATCTCGTGTCTCCTGCATTTATTAGAGAAAGGGTAATTGTAGCCAACACTAGGAGAAATCTTGAAGCCATTTCCTTAGCCAACTTCGCCTTTGCAAGTGCAGAAAAGTTGAAAACTCAGTATTTAATGGCCGAGAATAAGCAATTGGGAAATAACTTGCAGGCTTCCAGGTAAGAGATTGAACAACTCTACGTAGCAGCTCAGAACACACTTCCGCATAGGTCCATGTGAAGGAAATGAAGGAAACTATACTTGGCGAAGTATCAACACTTGGAGAGACCATGCAGGATCTATAGGGGATCTTGTTACCATGCATAAGACAATTGTTCGCTTGCATGGCTTGCAACAATAATGTAAATAATTTGTCAAAACTCTCAAAAAAGTTGCAATCACTTTCATGCATGAATGGACAATGTGATACAAAGGGGCATCGCTTGACATGGGTAAGAAAATGAAGCCATAGGCAGAGCTGGAGAAAACAATAGTGCAGATGTTGATCCATAACAACAAACAACTGGTGTCATTCATTAGTAACATTCAGGCTTCATATGCATGGATATACTATAGTTTGCATTTATTGGTGAAGATCCGTAGGATCACATCAGTTGGCTCACTCACTGAAGCCAAACCCAGGAACCAGGTCAGAAAGAAGATACAGGAATACTTGGAGTAGTTGAGATAGATTTCCACCAAGGAGGACTTGGAGGTAAATAGACAGAACATTCACAACTACAATGCTGGCCCTATCCAAGTGCAGACAATGTTGATCATGCTCCAAAAGGAATTAGATATTGGTTCCAAATCATTTTACCTGAATGCCAAGGAGGCTAGAGTCTAGCCAGACACCATCACACAGTTTGGGGATGTCATCGCATAGTACCAAGCTTGGCACCAACACGTGACTGAAAAACATCAATTGGAAGTTGTTGAGCTTGAGTTCTCCCAAACTTAAGCATGATAGTGTTTTGCATTGTTAGGCTATCTAGTTAGATCTATCCTGTTTTGTCTTAGACGGGTACGAGTGTCAATTATAATATTATTTGTAAGTGGAATTCGAAGTGTCATCATTGGAATGTGAAGATTCATGATGTAATGTAATGAGTTATTTTGTAAAGAATGTGAAGAGTCATGAGGGCAGTCCAAAACTCATAAGGTGAGTTGAAGAGTCACCTCCTCTTGTTATAAATAGAACCTCATAACTCATGTATAGGGCTTTTGGGGAGCCAAGCTTTTGACCAGGCTTAGGCTTAGAGTCGGGAGCTTGGGAGTTTTTTGAGAGCCTTGGCTTCTCCGTAGCATAGAGGAAGTATTCTTCTTTGGACGAGTGGGTGATGTTGACTTCACGTTCCACTATTGGGGCTAGTGGTTCGTCAATGGTGTATGTATGATTGGAACTTTCACTTAATAAAAGCTCAGAGTCGACATGTTTTCATGCATATGTTGTCAATGTAGAAGGATTATTCTTGTTATGTTTGCAATGTATGTTATTTAACTTATGCTTATGAACTATTTCGTTTAAATTAGTACGGATCTTCTTGAATGTGTGTTGTTGTATTAATTCATCATTGCTAACTTGTGAACAATTTCACATATTATCTTGTGATGTCATTATGCTCGTGTGTTCCTTTTAAGTTATGTACTATTACAAGATTTTAAGGGGCTCTCTTATTTTCCCTTTTATGTGGCAGAACCTTCATGCATCACCCTTGACCCTCCGTAGGGTCACACATGTGATCTCACCAAAGTCACTATAAATAACTTTATGTGTAACTGCAGCCAATGCATATCATTAGCACCCATTGCATCAACAGTTGGGCCATAGTACCAGACGAGACTCTTACACCAAACAATGTGAGGTCTAATTGGGACTTCATATTGGGGAGATCCCCTTAATGTTGGCGGGTCCAACACTGTCAACAAATTATTTGCCAAAGTCTTCTTTGGATTTCGTCTTTGGTAAAGATATTGTAGTAGATGGACATAATGATGTGGACAAAGCCAATAATTTCATTGAACAAACTCAGCTCATGCATCAAAGAGTATGAGAGAAGCTACATAAGAGCATAGCCAAGTACAAAGCAAGATATGACAAGCACTAGGTTGATCATGATTTCCAAATGGGAGATAAAGTTTAGTTGTATATCAGCAAGGAAAGACTTCAAGGTGAAGGTAAAAATCTCAAGGCAATTAGATATGGTCCTTTCAAAATCTTGGAGAAGAGTGGTAAGAATGCTTTCCAATTAAATTTGCCACTTTATATGCAAATTTGTTCTGTTGTGAATGTGGAAAATTTGAGATTTTATGAGCTTCTAATGATTGATGATCATGAAGAGAATGTTCAGATTCCATATATAAAATATTTTTCTCTTGAATATTTAAATGAGTTGCAGGAAAACTCAATTATTGACAGGAGGATAAGGAAAACTCCTTTTGTTCCATATGGTTAAGTCACATATAGCTTCTTCCACACAAGAAGAATAATCCTTGATCTCTTTGTATTTATACTTTTCTAAGGGGTGTAAAACCCCAAGGATTTCATTTCCTGGCCTTGTTGGCTATCTTGACACCATAAGTTGACTTATAATTAAATTAAAATATTTCTTATACCTTTTAATCGTTCTTGCATGTTCAACACAAAAGCCATGTGAGAAATACCTCTCGATGCTACCAAATTTCAAGACTCATGACCCATGCACACAAAAGTGGATCAATTCCCACCCATATGTCCCTCAATTTTCAGCTTAACTTAAAGCCATGGGGGCATCTTGAGGTAGTGGTCAAACATGTGGTTACATCTAGAGATATTATATTAAATTTTCTTATGACACATGCACACATAAGTGGATCAAAACCCACCCCTGTGTCCTTTAATTTTCTTTAAGTCCAAAGAGGTTGGATAAAATGGTGGAAAACAAGGATTTTTTCACAATTGGTCAAGGTTCAATTCCCATGAGGGCCTAACCTAAAGCCACAGAGAAACCTTGAAGTAGTAGTCGAACGTGTGGTTGCATCCTAGAGAAATTATATTAAATCATCTCATGGTTCATCCACACATAAGTGGATCAAAGCACTCCCCCGTGTACTTCAATTTTTATCCTAACTTGAAGCCATGAGGGAACCTTGAGGTAGTGGTCGAACGTGTGGTTGCACCCAGAGGATTATATTAAATGATCTCATCACACATGCACACATAAGTGTATCAAAGTCCGCCCCCATTTCCTTCATTTTTATTTAATCCCAAACGGGTTGGATCCTTTGGTGGAAAGCTTGGAATTTTTCACCATTGAGAAAAGTTCAATTTCCACGAAGGCCTAACCTAAAGCCATGAAAACACCTTGAAAGTAGTAGTTAAACTTTGAACAACCTTATAAATACATGTAATGATAACCCAATAACAATCTAGAATAAGGAAAAATAAAAAATAATTAACCCTAATACAATAACTTAATATAACCAAATTTTAATTATAAAAAAAAAGTAATCACGGAAACTTAATGTAGTTCACTTGACAACATGTAAAAATATGTCCCTCATTCTTCTCATTGCTCGCTTTGGGTTCAAGTAGTTTCACATTTTTTAAATTTTACAGGTCATGTGAGCCTGAAGATGACATGATGGTATTGGAATTAATGCTTATAGGATTTCCAAGTTTTCGTGAGTTGTAATTGTGTGAGTTTCTAGGTTAATAGTTGTACTAGATATTTTTAGTAATTTAGATGCACCATTCTCGGATCCAGAAGTATCATGTGTACTTATATATGTAATGTTTGTGAGATCAATAAAATATAGTGTGTTTGGTGTTGTGCGTTTAATCACTCTATCTGCTCTATTTCAATTTTTCTAACACATGGTATGTTTAATTATTGGTTGAGAAATTGCAATTTAGAGTATTTAAGTTATCAAAATAATAAGAAATTACATTTGATTTGGGCCACACGTCTAACTCTTAACGTGGTGTTGTAGTTGTTGTAACACCCTCCAGAATTTTGGCTTGCACTCAAATTTCAGAGCCTTCCTTGGTCTTTTCCTTGATTGTTGCAAACACTCGAGCTCATCCCATGAGCTTTCTTGAAGTTCTTTGGCCCCTTTTTGCATGTTGGATCACTTGTCGTCTTTTAGCATGTTTGATTGTTATGTAATGTTTGCGAGCCTTTTTTGGTGTTGTCTTGAATATTGAAAAATGTGCATCAATTTGTATTTCACGTTTCATAATGAGCATCATTTAGATAAGACGTGCCCACAATGGAACAAACTTATGAGAAGAATGGTTGCCTAGTTTGTTGACTCAGTCATGTATGAGGAGCAGGCTGAGCCAGATGAAGAGAAGGAAGAAGTTGTTGCAGTTGATGAATCTCCAAGCATTGGGTATGCAGTGAACATGTATCATTGCGTTTTTGCAACCCAAAAGAGTATTTCCAATAAGAAGCCTTTGAGTGATGATCCGACCCAAAAATAGAGAAATCGATACAAGTTAAGAAGTCAAGGCCTAACCACTATGATTGAGGTTCCAAAGCAAATTTTCAAAGAAAATATGTTAAGGAAACTCAATCCTCCAGCTAACTCAGCGCAGAACACTCAGATCAAGTCCAGGAAAGCAATCTCCATGAAAATTGTTTCCCACAGCAATAGGGATAGAACCATCCCTCTAGAAACCACAAGCCAAGTTCCATCCCCAAACACCTCGGTCAGTCTACTCGTCATGGATTATAACATTGTAGACGATATGAAGAAGGTTCGTGTAAACATCTCCATGTTTGAACTTACAAATATCACGAGCCAACAGGACATCCTTCTATGGGCACTTGGGAAAAACTTTTCAGGTAATGCCACCTCTTCGGATAAGGGATCTAGTAAGTCTCCTGACGCTCTCTTATTTGTACTTAATGCACTCATGATGGATGCAAACACACTCTGTCGTACATTCTTGTTAACATTTGAAATCTTCAATTTCAACATACACAATTTCTTGGTTGATTCGGGTGCATTGGTGAATGTCATGCCACTATCTGTTGTTAAGAAGATCAATGCTAAATGGGAAAGGGAAGATGCACAGATTATTTAGCTGGACAAAACTCATGTCTAGGAAATTGGTGAACTCAGAGATGTTATCATCTGATTATCATCTAAAAGGTTGTGTTCACCAATGTATCAACATAGTAATTATGGACATTCCATAAGCATACAAAGTGTTACTGAGTAGATATTGGTCAAGAAAGCTTCAAGGATACTTTGCCACAAACTGGTCAAACCTATGGCTTTTGTATAGGGATAGGAACAATCATATCTAGGTAGATTGAGAGAAATATATGAAGCATAAAATGACTCCCTTGAATGGACATAATGAGCCAATGGCTTTCGTAGAAATGTTATTTGGAAATTATTTTATGGAGACACAGTTGGGGTGCTATCTTGCAGAGCCATCCCCAGTTGGATCTCCTTGCAAGTCCAACTGATGATAATGAACTATGTACAATTAGTAGTAGTAGTAGTAGTGCAGTTAGCAGTCCCTATACATATGATATGTGGACTATGTACTTCAATGGATCCAAGACATAGGATAGCTCTGGAGGTGGTTGTGATTTAATATACCCACTGCAGAGAAAACATTTGATCTCTAGCTACTTGGAATCCGAGTTCATGAATTACACTGCAGAGTATGAGGCTTTCGTCTTGGGCTTACAGAAAGTCATTGACCTCAATGTTGCCAATGTAAAAGTGGTAGGTGACTATGAAATCATGGTGCATCAAGTACATAACACTATACATTGTGTGTCACCTCATCTAAAAAGTTATCAACAAGAGGTATGGTGACTCGTCTCTCACTTCCAAGATTTTAATATTGTTTTAGTTTCAAGAATGCATAATGCAACAACGGATGCCTTGGAAAAAGTTGTTGCTAGGATGTCACCTTTAAGGGACGACTTCTTTTATTGAAATTTTGTATAAATCTTCTGTCTAGATAATATCACTACCTTACACGTCTTTTATTATGACCAACAGATATTGTATTTTATGGCGAATGCTGACGTATTTAAGGATGCAATGATCGATGAGGACGAGGATGAGGAAAAGCACGAGAAGGCACTGCAGGATGCGTCCAAAGCAAGTAAAGGAAACCTCATCCCTAAGGGTGTGGTATCATTGGAGAAGTTGTGTGATCTATACAACCGCTTCCGGGGGCCCGTTAATGCCAAGACCCACAGTTCCACTTCGTCCCACAAACAAATCAACTTGGGAATTGAGAAAGATTTGAAATATGTTAATATCGATACTTGTTTCACAACACAAGAGTGACAAGCCTTCATCCACTTGTTCAAGTAGTACCGTGATGTCTTCACGTGGACATACGATGAACTCAAGACATATGACAACAAATCATCCAACATGTAATACCAATCAAGGAAGGGCCCAAGCCATTACAATAGGGAATAAGGAAAGTTCATCCAACGATTAAGCCCCTCATACAAAAGTAGTTGAGAAAATTATTGGATGCTCAGATCATCTACAAGGTGCAACATTCAAGGTGGGTATCAAATTTGGTTCCTGTGAGAAAAAGTTCGAGGATATCCACCTGTGTTTAGATTTAGGGAATCTCAACCGCGCCTCGGATAAGGACAAACACCTCATGTCATCCATGGAGAAAATAATGCAAATAGTGTCGGGGCCCAAAAATTTTTCTTTTCTTGATGGATTCTCAGGATACAACCAGGTTATGTTTGCAGAGCTTGAAAGATTAAAAACTACTTTTAGGATGAGGTGGGGCACGTTCACATTTCAACAAATGTCATTTGGGCTAGTCAATGTTGGTGCAACATTCCAACATGCGATGGACATCACCTTTCATGGGCTTATTGGACAAAGTGTAGTGATCTACCTTGATGATGGAAAAATATTTTCCAAGTAGAGTTCAGACCACCTGCGTCATCTGAAGAAGATTTTTGACTGATGCTATAAATATGAGATATCCTTAAATCCCAAGAAAAGTATCTTTGCAGTGTCCGAAGGTAACCTCCTGGGGCACATGATTGCTAAAAGTGGATCAAGATAGGCCCAGACAGGGCTAGGACCATCACATAGATTCTCCACCTAGCGAACAAGAAATCCAATCAGTCATTCTTGGGGAAGATCAACTTCCTCTGGAAGTTGATCTCTGACTATGTCCAGATTGTTAAACCAATACATGAGATGATCAAGAAGGACGCAATTTATAAATGGGATAAGAGGGAAAAGGACGTGTTTTCCCATATCAAGCAAGTTATAGTAGAAGCACCTGCATTATACAACCCTGACTTCGGTAAAGACTTCTTACTCTATACTTTTACTTCTGACACTTCTCTTTCTGATGTGATCACTCAGAAGGATGAGTTCAACAATGAATGACATATTTCCTTCATGAGTGAAAGTCTACAAGGACCAGAGCTCAATTACCCCATCGTGGAAAAACATGCTTATGTAGTGTATAAAGCAATAAAACACTTCAGACCATATTTGTTAAGGAATTGTTGTGTTGTCTTTGTTCCACACCCAACATTCAGATCACTGCTTGTTCAAAAAGAGTTGGGTGAAAGGAGGGTGAATTGGATGACCAGATTACAAGAATGTGATCTAGACATCAAACTAGTTCACATAATTAAGGGCCATGATCTTTGTTAATTAGCAGTATAGGCAGTAAACACAAAAGAAGGAGAAGAAAAGCTTACAGGATGGGAACAAGAGATTGAAATATACGATGTTGAGCGAAAAATCCCCACTACATGCATAGATTCTTGGTACACATATGTGTGCCAATACCTCGAGCATGGCACAATTTCCTCTCACTTATCTACATGACAAAAGAGGGAACTCCGATTGAAAGCATTATCATATCAGTTGGTGCATGGGGTGATGTTCATGAAGCACCATAATGGATTATTGCTCAAGTGTTTGGAGGCACACAATTCAGAAAATGTTTTACGTGATCTCCACGATAGACTAGTTGGAGAACAGTTTGCAGGCAACAGTACAACACATAAGGTTATGCGGGTCGCCTTTTACTGGCCTACATTATTAAAACATGTCCATGCTTATACCCATAAGTGTCTGGTCTGTCAAAGGCGTGCCGACAAAAATAAGAAGTCAGCAACCCCGCTCCAGCTCGTTGTAGTGGAAGAACCTTTTCAACATTGGGTTTTGGATATCATTGGGAAATGTTTCCCACACTCATCGAAGCAACATTGCTATATCCTAACTGATACAAACTATTTCACACGGTGGACAGAGGAAGTTTCGCTAAAACAGGTGAATGATCAGGAAGTCATCAACTTTCTGCAACATAATATCATGTTCAGGTTCGACATTCCTACGTCACTTGTTTTTTACAATGCAACACACTTTTCTTCGTTAATACTTTATGATTTTGCATTGGAAAATGGTATCATATTGAAACACTCAACTAATTATTATCCGTAGGGGATTGGTCTTATTAAATCCATGAACAAGAACCTCATATGTATCATCAAAAAGATCATATTCTCTTAGCAACGAAACTGGCACTCTGCTTTGGTGAATGCCTTGTGGGATGACCGAGTCACGCCTAAACCTTCTCTGAACACCTCCCCTTACTTCTTGCTATACGAAAAAGAAGCCATCCTCCCACCGAGCATCTATTTGCCCGCTCTCCAACTGTCTCAAGAGTCCTAAAGCAAGCCCTGCCTTTTAGTTCAGCGTAATATGGAAACTTTGCGCAAGCTACAAGAAGAAAGGCTAAGCTAAAGAGAAATTCTTACTTCGTCAAAGTCGTATCAAGAGATGGTTTGGTAGAAAGTCTATAGGGAAAATATCTTTAGTGTGGGTGACTTAGTCTTAAAGTGGAATAAATCCCACTAGGACAAAGGCAAGCACACTAAGTTTAAGTCCCTGTGGATTGGTCCATACACATTACACGAGAAGCTTGGCCAACACACATATCGTCTTCAATCACTTTCAATGAAGATTTGGGGTTGTGCCCTGCTCTATGTACATAGTCATTTGTTGTTTGTTTTGTTTCTTTATTTGAATTTTGTGTTGTTTTTTCATGTGAATAAGTGTTGTTCCTGATTGCGTTGTGGCTTCTAAGTGTGTGTGTGGTTGAAGTCTAAAAAGTCTTGTGACACTCCAAAATTTGGCTAGCCTTCTGTCCATCTTCCTTGTGTTGGTTACATCTTTTGGCCGATGAAGTTTTGACAGAAAATATGATCCATCCGTAAGGAGAGTTTTGGTCAGCCATGAACCCATGGCTAGTCTGAAACCTCATGCCTATACTTAGTTTTTCTGTTGGTGTTCTCAAGCTTATCCGATTAGTATAAATGGAGAAGGGGAAATCTAAACTAGCAAACCTAAATCAGAGTTCCTTATATGCTTCTCTGAAGGAACAACCTCTTCTGCTCTCAATAAGTCGGGATCCCTCTTCCGCCCCGAAATAAATAAGTGTTGATGCACAATTCTCTTTAAATAAATAAATAAGGTGAAAGAAGAGAAAGGATTCATGCATAGGTAGGTGAAACAAGAAACTTTGCCGGGAAATTGTTTAGGCTCGCTGGGAGCAGAGCAATGTTTGTGTTCCTGTGTGACTCCATCGGGGTATTGTCTAGGCCTTCTGGCAGTGGAGAAACACCAAAGATGAAAAACTATACTCTTAAAATCTTAAACTCGTGAGCTAAACTACCATTCCCAACTCAAAACATTGTGATTACATTGAATCTTATGTTGTGTTCAATTGAGAAGGTATAGATGGAACGGTGTTTGCACATGGGGTAAGTGGGAGACCTAAAATGATCTTCATGACGAATCAATACTCACTTAGGAACCAAGGCCTTACACAAAAGAAGCTAACCAAGATAGAGAAGTTGGAATTCAACCAGTGTGTCGCCCGATGTTGTAGCTGTTGCAACACCCTCTAGAATTTTGGCTCGCAAATTGAAAAATTAGAAATTATGGATTTCATCGAATACTATTTTATGGGTGTATAAAAAAAGTGTATCAATTTTTTGAGGAAGTGGGTTTTTTTTTCACTTTATATTTGTCAAAGGCATTTTATTTCAACTTAAGGTTGATGAGGATCCATTGATTTTTTTTAAATGAGGGCTTAGATTGATTCTCAAGGGAATATGCTCAACATATGCTTAGTCTTAATGCTTATCAATGGTTGTAGTGTATTAAAAAGCTTGTTAGGTTGCATTGACTTTTAATAAATTTAAAATATTAAATTTGTGCCACGTGGCTCCCCACGCACCTATTTCCTAGGGATTTGAGACTATTCCAATTTTAATAAGTTCCTCCATGATAAGTTCCTCGTTATTATTTATAACACACACACACACACACATATATTTAAGTTAAAGTTGATCCATAACCTTTTTATACATGGTTAATCAGGTAAATGTGTGCATTAGTAAGACATTCTTCGTGTTGCAATAGTTTTTTTTATTATATTTATAAAACCTTTGGTTATAAACCACTTTAATATTTTTAATGTGATTATACTAGTAATTATATTAATTATTTTATTATATATATATATATTATATATATATATATATATATATATATATTATATTATAAAGTATCTATGCTATTGGATTTGAATCATTTAAATGAGTTACTTTTCAATCTAAATATCTAATTATAATGCTAGTTTTTAGTTATGAATTCACAATGATGATATTGAATTCAATCAAATAAATTTAGATATTGAATTAACATGAGTTTGGTCCTATTTTTATTAGACATAACTTTTAAGGTGACATTTTTTTTTGTATTATTAAGTATTTTGTGAAGTGTTTATAACACCTGTATTGGTTGGTGTACAGTAAAGATCATATTTTTATTAGAAATAACTTTTAAGGTGACATTTTTTATTTTGTTTTATCAAGTATTTTGTGAAGTGTTTATAACACCTGTATTAGCTGTGTACACTAAAAAAATATCTAAATAATTTTTAAACTTAATTATATTATTATTATAACTTCAATAAACATTTAAATTGCTATTTAATTTTCTCATTAAAACCAATAAAAAAGATTCAACATTTTCTTTTACTCCAACTTTAATTAAATTAAAAATTAAAAATCCATTATTTTTTATAATAATATAAATAAACACATAATAACATATCCTTTCTTAATATAAAAATCATTTATACTATATTCCATTACACTACCAAAAGATAATCATATATAAAACTATGCAAAGATTAAACTCTTATATAAAACTATTCGCATATTATATAAATTAAACTCTTTTAATAAACCATCCACATTGTAGATTTTGCTAACTTTTATTATATGTCATGCATTCAATGGAGATAGATTATTCTAGTTTTAGTATGGCCATTCAACCACCATAGTAACATGAAAAATTAAATGAATTATTAAAAAATATTTTAATGCATTATTCATGTTAGGAATTTATTAATAATATTATTATGTAAATATGGTGAATGGATAATTTGTTTGAATAATTTGGATTTCTTTTCTTATTTTTATAAGACCAAAAGTATGAAGTGTAAATTTTATAATCATTCCACATTCATAGTGTTTATACAAAATTGTCTATAAACATTAAAAAAAAATATTCAAGTATTCAATTTATGACCTTCAAAAAGGAAGTAATAGTTTTTAATCGTTACACCTATTCAAATTACACTAATTTAAAAAGTCTCAGTAGAACCCCAAGAGACCTTTTTAAAACAAAACTTTAAATTGTGTGTATATTCTACTTCTAAGTTGTGACATTTTCCACTAATTAAATATTGAAGTGTATATATCATACACCTTTGGATTTTGTTTTGCTTATCTAATCAACTTTTTATCTTTACATATTTATGTTGATAAGTATCTTTCTATGAGGAAAATCAAATAAATGATGGCGGGTTGATCCTAGATATTAACTTCATAGCCACCCATCTATCTTTATAATCTTTGCAACATTTTGTGATATTTGTATTTTTGGTTGTGAACATGTTGTGATATGTACTTTGAACATGTTATGATATTATGTTAGATCTCTTCTTTTTTATCATGTTGTCATATTATGTTAGATGTCTTTTTTTAATGATTTTTTTATACCAAATTATTGTATGAGACCCCCTTGCTTGTAGGACAAGGGACCTATCTCTTCACAACGATTTGACTGTTAAGTCTACAAAAGCATACATACTCTACCCCCTTCTGGTTTTGAACCTATGACCTCCTAGGAAGAAACACATACTCTTAACCATCAAGCCCACTCAAATTGTATGAACATTGAGTCTATATCATACTTCATAACACAAACATTGTCAATTAAACTGCCCCACTTGATTTATATAATGATATGTAATATTAAATATATTCATTTGATATATAATATAATCAATAATAATATTGTTGCTTTACTTAATGTAATAGTTAAACTTTTAAATGAACAAATTATTGCCCCCAAATAAAAAGCAACCAGGGAAAAGATATAAAGTTGAAGTGTAGTTGAAGTATACAATGTTACAAATAAGTATAAACTTTTATTTAAAGTAATTTTAGTTCCAATCACTTTTTTTTATTTAATGTAAGAGGTCATAGGTTCAAAACCGAGGGGGGAAGAGTATGTATGCCGAGTATGTATGCCTTTGTAGACTCAACAGTCAAATAGTTGCACGGAGGTGGGTCTCTTGTCCCACAAACAAGGGGGTCTCATACACCAATCTAGTGCTTCAAAAAATTGAGAGTTTTTTCTTAATTAATTTGTAGATGGGTTACTTAAAAAAAAAAAAAAAAACAAAAAGAATTATTATGTTAATAAACATGTCTATCTTTGAATAAGCATTTCATAATTTTAATTTAATTATTATTAATTATTAGGTGGATGGTAGAGATTTAATGTCCATGGAAAATATTGGAATATTCATAGTTGTCTCTTGTTCCACAAACAATGGGTTCTCATACACCAATGTGGTGCTTAAAAAAAAAAGAGATTTTTTTTTTTTTCTTAATTTAATTTGTAGATGGATTACTTAAAAAAAATATTGTGTTAATAAACATGTCTATTTTAGAATCAGCATTTCATAATTTTAATTTAATTATTATTAATTATTATGTGAATGGTAGAGATTTAATGTCCATGGAAAATATTGGAATATTCATAGTTAAGATGCACAGATCAAGGGTTAAGATTTATCTCCAAGTTAATTATGCTCTTTTAATTAATTCATCTCATATTAATTAATTAAAGAAAATTTCATATTGGCATATGTCATATTGGGCATGTGGTATTGATAAACCATGGTATTGACCCATTGTATCGTAATAAGAGCTATTTACAAGTTAAGAATTTCTATGGTAAAGTGGGGTGAATCTCCATGGTCAATAATATTGTTACATTGATTTCAGACTTGTGATCTATATTGTTATTCAAAATGTCTATGGGATTAATCACGTCATTAGTTGTAGGTGGGCATTTTGAACAATTTAATGTGGTTCATTCTCAGGACAAAAAAACAGATCTATCATTAGGTATAAATAGCATTGATGCATCAATTTTGAGATAATATAAACGTTGGAAAATAATATTAATAAATTATATATTTTAAATTTTAAAATGAACGTTGGGAGTTGGCATAGAGTCGGTCAAAATACCAACTAATACTAATATTAAAAACAATTATTTAGTTATGGAAAGAACATAAAAATATATATATAAATAAAAAGTAATAATAAATAAATAAATGAAAATTTTATAATCTCATTTTCTAACATTTATATCTGGGACTTGATGCATCTTTACTATTTATATCTAATGAACTATTTTTTCATCTTTATCTTGAGGATGAACTACATTAGATGGTTTGAAACATCTACCTAAAACTAATGATAATCCCAAAGACATTCTGAATAACAATATTGTTATATGTTTTCAAAATGTATATATATTTGAACTCCTAGAATCTTTCCTTTACTTAAAGTAGGGAAATTTATAATTCTTCGATTTATTATAGTGGCGGATAGACCACTATAAAATCTTTCTCATTAACGTAACCCTAATTTTGCTCATTCATGGGGTTGTACTTAGTACTTTTTTTCCTAGGAAAAAAACAAATTGCTTTCATTAAAAAAAGTAATTTACATATACAAATCTCATAATCCCCATGGGACAACTGAAACCAAACAAATGGAGCATTAACCAGGGAAAGGCCAGTTCCAAAAATTGCCCAAAAAAAATCATTTCAACAAGGCAAATATTGTTGCACAAAGGAATAGAGCCACATTGGGCCAAAGGAAACGGCTTCCCTTTGTATCAAAATATCACTTGTATTTAAATTCTACAAGACCCATTAGCTAAGCAGGGAAAATCAAATACTGAAACTACAAAACAAAAAGAATCTATAATACCGCATCTGGATTAAAAAACCTTGCATCAAAAACCCAAAAAAACGGAAGAAAGACAAAGCATGTTAAGAAAAAAAAAACTACCTAGAGCTAGAAGGCGAATGACCCACATCCACAAACAAAGCCATCCACCCGAAGATCAACGTGGATCAAAACAAGTTGAAGGGGGATCCCTCATTTAGATAGAGCATCAATAGGCAGATTCTGCTCCCGGAATACATGCTCAAAGGAGATATTGGACAAAGAGGCCATCAAATCTTCGATATTCTGCAACCATTGATATAAGGAAGGGATCTCTATGGACTTGTGGCCATGTGTCCAATCATTTACCATTTTCGAGCCACGCACTATGAGAATCTTGTCAATAGCGATCCATCACAGGGCCACAACTTCACATAAGTCCCTTATAAGTATTTAGTACCTACAAGAAATATTATTTCTTATATTATTATCTTTCGCTAGTAAAGTAGCATTAATGAATAAAAGAGTGAGTTAAAGGCAAGTAGAATAGGATCAGAGGGTGTTATTTTTTTTTATAATTAATAGTAATAATAATTTAAAATAAAGTTATAATAATAATAATAATTATTATTATTATTATTATTTATTTTTAGTTTTTTATGAGTCATTTTATATGGTTGCGCTAATTATAATTATATTGATAGATTTGTTTATTTTGGAATGCGATTTCTAAAAATTTAATTTAATGATCAATAATTATTAAGTGGATGGTAGGAATTTGGTTTTCTATAATATTTCTAATAGAAATATACAATGCTAAACGAAGAAAACATAACACATACACATACAAAAATTTATAGCACATTTAACAACTAGATATCTCCATGAACTGCGTTGATCTGGCCATTTTATTAATAAATAAAAGGGTACAATGTGGTGCTCAAAAAAGTGCACATGGGCTTAATCAATGCAAGTTAGCTAAGCCCAAATGAATAGTAATAAATCCCTCTCAAATGTGTTGTTTCTCTCTCTTGACTCTACGTTGAAACGACCTAGAAAATATGTTGTTGGATGCAAAGAATTATTGTTAGGGCCTCCTTGGGTGCTTAGAAAATTCCGAGAAATTAACCCTGGGCTCTCCACCAATAACCCAAAAAAACCCGCGAAGGAATTGGCCAAATGTTGACCATGGAATTTCGGCCCAATTTTCCCCTAACTCCTCTAATTGTTCGCTGATTTGGGGCCCCTGTTTGACTCTTCAAATCTACCTAAAAAATTCTTCCAAATTAATCCTGGCCTCTCGTCAATAAACCCGTAAAAAACTAGAAAGTGTTTGTCCTAGTTTTGACACTCTAAGATCGACCCCAAAATGCTTGACCCTCCTCCACAAGCAGAAGATGTAACCTGTAGAAAATGTTGCGTTTGTTGCTCTGCCAAAATACTAGAAAAGTCCCCACAACACTTCCCCCTACTCCACCTCAAGTTTCAGCGCGTAACTCCCTTCACTTCTTAACCTCCAAGCGTGCCTCCTCCAAGAATTGTGTAGTCCCTGTGTTGTTGTTGCCAATCCTCTGCACAAACTTGCACTCTCTACTGCTGGTACGAACTGGTAGATTCCCTCCTTAGGGTGGAACTCGAAGTCCACCAAAGCAAGGGTTGGGATCTCCACTTGGAGACACTCGTGTGCTAAACAACACTGCAGACTTGGCTTCAGCTTAAGTGTGCTATGTCAAAGACATAATTTTTGAATAGATGAATGAATGACCAAAATGAGTGCCTCTTGCTCTATTTATCAAAGAGCCTTGAAGATTCCCATGTGGGCCCAACTCGACTTTCCCCACCAACTTCGCTCCAATGAGAGAGTGTTGCCCATGTGGGCAACAATTCTCTATGAGTGGCCACCACGTACCACTCCTCCATCCTCTAATGTTTGGGCTCATATTTGGTCAAAAATACATATGGGGCCTCTAAACCCACACTTCTTAAGCGCTAATACGAATTAATTCAAAACTGGCCAAAAATTGATATTTCCCTTAGCAATGTTGCAAAGTGGGAATATCACAGTCCTCCTTGCCAAAAAATGCTTGTCCTTAAGAAATGCCCGAACAAGCATCTTCGCTAGTTGTTTCTCCCCACTTTCACTGCAAAATGTGTTAGGGTCCCAAATGTGCCACTGAATCGTCCTTGACCTTTGCACTGTCCCGACATGAAAGAATCCTTCAATACCGGGATCTCAGGTCATCTTGTTCAACATGGAGCTCCCCTCGCTCCACTCACTATCTTGACCGGTGCAAGTACCAGAAGTCCCCTGCATACCATCAATGAGTAGGGGATCATGATAATGTGGCATTATTCCCAGCCCCTCGTGAAATTTTCCTACCGCGTAGTCCATCTCATGCACTCCAAGAGTATACTCTCAAAGATACCAACCAATCCCTGTAGAGATAACGTCTCGCTTACATGAGATTCTCCTGATATCATCCTATTGGCCCACCTGTCATGCTAATGAAGTCCTCCACTCCAATAGTGACTTGATAAAGCCTAATGGAAGATCTGCATGATCGCCCCCTATAGTAGCCAACTCATCCCTAAAGGTTATTGAGTTGTGACGAGTTGTGATGCTCTGTTACCATGCCAGTCCCATAGTGGTGCCACCATGCTGACGTTGCACTACTTTAACTAAGATATACTCCCCATCGTGCGTGGACTGTGTCCTTCCCTCCTGAGGCCTAGTGGTGAAAAATCTATGAGAGTCATGCTTATCCTGCCCGAGGATCTCCATGATGCCGATATCTACCCCTCCATTGCCAATCTCAGCCTTGAGCCATAACATGATAAGTCTGCGTCACCATGTAGTGGAGATCTCAGTGATCCCCCACATGTCAACCCAAGGTGAACTGGATCACCCTCTTCCATGACCCTGCTCATCATAAAGGGGAGTGATCCACCCATCAACTGGGTCCTTGGAATCCCCAAACATACGGAGAGCTAATAAATCCCATTCCTCACATGATGTCATTGTGTAGCATTGCCACCTGCTAGAACCCATATGACCCTCATCTCTGACCCCTGTATGTATCCCCTGGGTGGACCCCAAGTACCAGGAGTATGTCCCATGCATATGAACTTTCCTTGCTCTTGGCAGACCACGTAGTGAAATCCGTTATCCTAACCCTTGATGATACACCTAGACATTGTTCGGAGTTTGGGTACCCTCCTGTAGACAAAGTCTACCATCCGTCGTCCCTCAAGTGTGAGCCCAGGGGTGGAACATATGCTACCTCAGCAATCAACCACACTATCCCTAAGTTTGTATATGACAACTCATGCACCTACCAAGGGTCTCATCCATTTGTCTAGGGTGAGCCTCCCCTGTGCTACTGTCTGAATTAAGAGTGTCAAGGGGAAACAACCAAATACTTTGTGACTATAAGAAACATTGGGGGATGATGGGCAGGTATGTCCCAAATAGTATGATCAAAAGTTTGACAAAATGCTCAAGAGTGATCATATGGATGACACTCTCTCCACCTCAGATCTGCCGTTAACTCCCTCGAAGTCCTAGCTCTGCTAGACACGGTGTCCCCAGATGCTCAAAAATGTCCTCATCAATCCTAGGTGAGCTGCATCTTATGGTACACCCAATTCCCTGGTCCATACGTCTCCTTGGAGGCAACCCTCCCGTTGCACTGCATCATGTGTCACGCATACCACCAAGTATTGTCGTACTCCTCGACATGCCACTGTATACTGCAAACTATCCCTGTACACCACTGGATACCCTTGGCTAAGGCTATACCCTCCTATACTATCCTGCATCCTATTTGCGTTAAGGCACCAGTCACCCCCTTGCGTGTACTCAATGTGATGTAAGGTACTCCTACTCCACAACGCAATCGAACTCACTATGATACACCAACATGCACCTCCATGTGCACCTGTAGCCCACTGCTCAATGCTAGATTCTCCCACACATCCATGGATATGATGTCTTAGAGTTATGTCTCTACATGTCAGCCCACACTTGATCGGTATCATCACCTCCACCATCGCATCACTATACCCGCCAATGAATGGATCTTCACTCCAATTCCTCCCTGAGGGATTCGAGAAGTGAATCTCCCTATGCGTCAACAATGATTTCACCACTATTATGCTCCTCTGTGTCCTTTGTGCCCCACACAAAAGCGAAGAGTCCCAAGCTCCATACAAGGCACTGTTTGGTGGCCTGCCAATGCCACCTCTTTCAATAAACTTCTGCCAACCATGGCCCCTTGAACTACTCTCTCATCTTCTTCCTTAATCCTCTTCGTCATCCCTACATAGTTCCACTGAATCCTCACTGATTTGTGCATGCCTCTTAGTTCACAAAATTCCAAAAAAGAGAGGGACACTTGAATGCCATGACCCAATGATTGGTGTGCCCTCCAATTTTGCTTCCAATAACTCCACTTCAGTTGCAATCATGTCTTGCCATCTTGATGCATTACCCATGATTTTGGGCATAGTGGATTTATTGTATGACTGAGAATGGTCCCAATTCCTAATTTCGGAATGAATCAACTTCTCCCCCACATCAATAATCATTTGTTGCATCCTAATCACCTCATTCAGGTTTACTGCCATGTTGTTTGATTCTAATCTTTCTAAGGATCCCATGATTTCTTAGTTTTTTATTTTAGTCTTGTCATAGAATGAAGGGTTTCCCACAGGTTGAGCCAAGATTATGGCTATGATACCACTGTAATATTCCTAATGGAAATATACAATGCTAAACAAAGCAAACATAGCAGATACATATACAAAAACTCACAACACATTTAACAACCAAAAATATCCATGCACTGCGCTGATCTAAGCCATTTTATTAATAAGTAAGAGGGTACAATGTGGTGTTGGAAAAAGTGCACCTGGGCTTGATCAAGGTAAGCTAGCTAAGTCCAAATGAACAATAATAAATCATTCTCAACGAGGAGGCCCTAGCAACAATTCTTTGTAGTCAACAACATATTTTCTAGGAAATTAACCCCGGGCTCTCCACTAATAACCCACAAAAACCTACGAAGGAATTGGCCAAATGTTGACCTTGGAATTTCAGCCCAATTTTCCCGTAGCTCCTCTAGTTGCTGGCTGAGTTGGGACCCCTATTTGACCCCTCAAATCTACCCAAAAAATTCTGCCAAATTAATCTTGGCCTCTCCTCAATAAACCCAAAAAAATCCAGAAGGGGTTTGTCTTAGTTTTGACACTCCAAAATTGACCCACAAATGCTTGGCCCTCCTCCACACGCATAATATGTAACCTGTAGCAAATTTTGCATTTGTTGCTCCGTCAAAATGCTAGAAAATCCCCCACAACACTTACCCAGACTCCACCTCAAGTTTCAACCCCTAACTCCCTTCACTCCTCAACCTCTAAGCGTGCCTCCTCCAAGAACTGCGCAGTCCCTGTGCTGTTGCTGCCAATCCTCTCCACAAACTTGCACTCCCTGCTGTTGGTACAAAATGGTATAGGTAGGAATCCCTCCTTGGGCTGACACTAGAAGTCCACTGAAGTAAGGGTTGAGATCTTCACTCAGATACACTCGTGTGCTAAACAACATTGCAGACTTGGCTTTAGCTCAAACGTGCTAGGTCAAAGACACAATTTCTGAATAGATGAATGAATGACCAAAATGAGTGTCTCTTGCTCTATTTATCAAAGAGCCTCCAAGATGCCCATGTGGGCCCAACTCGACTTTCCCCACCAACTTCGGTCCAAATGAGAGCGTGTTGCCCACGTGGGCTGCAATTCTCTGTGAGTGCCCCCATGTACCACTAGTGGCTTGATTTTCTCCTCCATTGTCTAATGTTTGGGCTCACATTTGGTCAAAAAAAGCACGTGGGGCCTCTAAACCCACACTTCCTAAGTTTTGCGAGTTAATTCAAAATTGGCCAAAAATTGATATTTCCCTTAACAATGTTGCTAAGTGGGAATATCACACTTTTGGTGAATATTTTGGAATATTCTTACTGGTATTCACAAATCAAAGGTTAAGATTTATCTCCAAAAGAGTTATGCCATTTTTGTCCTTTTAATTAAAAAATGTCATATGAACAAATGTCATGTGAAATGTGATGATTTTTTGGGCATGTGGTATTGATAAACCATGGTATTAACCCATAGTATGGTAACAAAATCTATTTAGATTAACAATCTCTATAGTAAAGTAGGGGTGAGTTTTCAGGGGAAAAGATGTTGCTTTTTTTTTAAATGTATATAGGTTTAGCTTATATATCAAATATTTATTTTTATAATTAGTAATATTAATAATTTAAAATAAAATTATGATTTAGTTAATTATTTTTTATTTTATTTTTAAATTTTAACCAGGAGAAATGATTTTTTTCCATGGAAAAAATCATATACTTGCTATTCAATAAATTGAATTGAAATATACATATACTTGATTCCAAGCAACTTTGTTCAATCCAATTAAGTATCATAGTCTTTAGAAAAGAACAAAATGGTCCAAAAAGACTTTATTACAAGCAACTTTGTTCAATCCAATTAAGTATCATAGTCTTTAAAAAATGACAAAATGGTCCAAAAAGGGTTGTCTATATCAAAGTAAGCCCAACAAAGCTTTAACAAATAACCAAACAACCTAGAGGAGAAAGATTAGTATAAGGAGTAGAGATAGAGTTAGTGTGGAACTCTCTTACCTTCAAACAACCAAAATCCAAGTTGTTTCTTGTTTATAGTATCTATCAACTTTTACATTGTATTTTCTATATATAAAATGAGCGTTTTGATACTTATTATAAAATAATTTATATACATATTTATCAACTATTTAATTTATATAATTGTGCTAATAATAAAATATATAAAAAATGTAAAACCCTAAATCCAATTTCTTTTATTAGAATTTGTATCATTAAAATATGAAATAATAATTGATTATCAAAACCTAAAAAGTGAAATATCGTATACTCATTTAAATAATATAAAAAACTAAATGTTATGTACTTATTGTATTTAAATTTAACAAAATAATTTTTAAATAATGAGATTGTCTCTAGGATTAATCACATCATTAAAATTTGGTAAATCCATCTAATGTGGTGTGTGGTTCATCCTTAAGACAAAGGTTCCAAATGTAAACCAAATCTTAATGATGTGATTAATCCCAAAGGCAATTGCATTATCAATATAGATCACAAAAATCTAAGATCTAACATAAAACTTAAATGTATTATATTATACAAAACAAATTTCAAAAATAATTTCTCTCATGTGGGCCACTTGTTACACCGCCCTCTCAGTGCTGTATGGTAGAGATGTTGACATTTTGACTCAGGGCAAATTATATTAAAAATAAATAAATACTAATTTTATAAATTAAAATAAAAATTTAGCATATACAATTTTTAGGTTCTGATTTTGGAAATATAATATTTTAAAATGCAATAACTTTATTTAAAAAATATATAATAGATTTAATATAAATTTATTTATTTTTTAATAAAATTATTCATTTTTTAACGGGGAAAATAAAAATAAAAATATAAAAATAAAAATAAGACAACATTTGAAATCATTGTACATAAAATAAAAAAAATAAAAAAAATATTAAAATAAAAATAATGTCATGGTATATAGTCTATTTAGGGTAGCTCAATTGTTAATCGCTGAACCAGAAGTCTTGGGTTCCCGTCCTGACATGATGAAGAGGTAGTCCTACCAAGCTTAAAAAAATAAAAAAAAATAATTTCATAGTATGACAATCCATGGTATTCATGTGGAATATAGCCTATTTAAAAAGAAAAATTAAATCAGTGTAAATCCATCTTAATTCCAAAAATTAATTCCTTTCAAAACTTGATAGATGCCCAGTTAAAATAGATCTATAGTAATAATATGTATGTATCAATATTTACTATTTAAGATAAAAGAAAAAATATATTAAATGACAAATAATTATCAAAATTTACCTTTTAAATTCAAAATTTATAGATTTTATTATAAAATTAATTGGGTTGAAACATTTCATAATAATTTGGAAAAGTTACATGTACTTCATCTCCAAAGCGGAAGCAGATGATGCCGTGCGTCTTATGCTTTCAGCGGGAAAAAGTACGTCGATAAGGTGAGGCGAAAGGCGAATTGCAACCATACAATGTGCAACTAGTTCTCTGCGCCAAAGGGTAACGTGGTTAGCAGCCTAATTTACCAATTCCAGACTAATGATTCCGTGTTTTCTAAAACTGAAATTCGTCATTTGTTAACTGGAGAGAGGGTCAATTCCTTGGAGTATGTCTTTAACACACCTCTGCAGAAATAGAATGTCAGTACAGAACCGCAACCCAGGCGACAAAAATATGTGCCACGCTCGTACATAGGTCCAGAACCAGCTAGCGAAGAAGTGCCAGACTCCCAGCCCATAGAATTAAGTATGGAGGTTTATGGAAACCATGGACTAAATAAAGTCACATACGTGCCTTCAACAACAAGGCAGAGGCTATTTAAGCACATTACTAACAAAACAGACCAGTGTTGGCAGAGGCTATTTAAGCACATTACTAACAAAACAGACCAGTGTTGGAGACCGATACTTGAAGGAAAATGGCGAGCTCTGTTGCAGGGGAAGTTATGAGAGGCAAAGGTAATTGGTATTGGTATTGCCCACGTTATAAGAATCTTCACATGATTTTTTTAGTAAGAGAATGGTAACTCATTTTCAGTGTTCAATCCAGTTTCAGTGTTGAGCACAAGAGACCATTTGGGGAAATCGATCATTCAAGGAAAACACCAATCTCTACTGCAGGCTAAGCTCCCACATTCAAAGGTAATTAGGACTGCCCCCATTTAAGTATCCATACGATTCGTTTGGTAAGGGAATGATAATGCATTTTCATTGTTTTTCAATCCCCATTTTAGAGCATTTGGGGGTGTCGACCCTACAAGGAAAACGCCAAGCTCTACTGCAGGCGAGGTTGTCGCATGCAAAGGTAATTGACGTTGCCCACATTCTAAATTCCATGTGGTTTCTTTATTAAGGGAAGGATAATCCATTTTCAGTGTTCAATCCATTTTCAGTGCTCAGACGCAGAAGAAACCATTTGAGGATACGATCGATCCTTCAAGTAAATTGCTAAGCTCTACTGCAGGCCAAGTTATCACATGCAAAGGTAAGTAGGACTCCCCACTTTCTAAAATTATCCATTTGCTTTGTTCAGTAAGGGAATGCTAATCCAATTTCAGTATTCAGTACAGTGAGCATCTAGGAGAATTTCTCATTGCAAGAGATGATAAGTCTCCAATTACATAGATGCTACTCTTGTTCTACATCATCTATGAATGCCCATTAGAATGATTTTAACTTTTAAGTAGTTCGTATTTTCATGGATTTCCAAATGGCTTGGAGTCCAAATTGACTGTTTCATATTGGTTCACATTAACATATATTGTTCAATATATCAAAATTATGAAGCCAATGGTAAAGTCACGAAGTGTAGTGCCTCATGCTTATATCCTCATTAAACCTCAGTATAAAGAAAGCCCTGTTTGTTTAATGGTGGGTTTGCAATCTATACAGAAATGATAATGGTGCTTTTTATTAATATAATGGTTAATCGATTACATATGGTCAAGTTTTTCCAATATTTTAAAAATACTCATTATAGGGAATAATTTATATTGCAATTAATCAAAATTAATCAAAATTATACTGATAAATAAGTTTAAATATTAAAATCATTTTAGATTTATTTTAATTTAGGAAAAGTGATTTGATCTTTTTGGACAATTGGTAGATTCTGAATTAAGATGGATTTAGGTTGATTTAATTATTACCCTTTAAATTGGCCACATTAAAAAGGAATACCATGAGTTAAGAATATCATGACAAAAACCATGAGCCAATTTTTTTTATATTATTTTGTTTTTTCTTTTCATTTTAACTGACTCAAAATATTAAACATATAAATCTCCCCCATATTGGGCTGGCCCAACACAAAGAGAGTGCAAATTTTAAAGTTTTTTTATTACAAATATTTTGTGTATCTTTGAGATTTAATAAAATAATAACATTCATCATCATAGTAAAATGAAAGACTGTGATTAAATTTATTAAGTTGTATTTTATAGATGAATATTTATGATTATTTGTATCCATGTAGTTGTCTTCCAACTCTAAGATTTGAATTCTTGTTGCCATAGTTATCTTTCTGGGGTCCATCCATTCCTAGGCCTATAAACCTTCTTCAATCATTGCACCAAGAGGCACTGTCCAGCCTAATATGGTAGAGATGTTGTAATGTAATTTAATGTCCTGTTTAAACCTAAAAATCAAAGTAACCTTACTTGAAAACATTTTTACTCGATCAAAATAAAATAAAAATAATAAAAAATGATAATCTTCCTCTGTATTCTTAAAAGAAAAATAGTTTCTCCTGGTAAAAAAAATAATAATCTTCCTCAATATCCTTAAAAATAATAATAATCTTTCTTCATATTCTTAAAAAATGATAATCTTCTTTTATATTTTCAAAATAATTGATTCTAAATTTATCAAATTTTATTAACTATTTAATTTATAGGACTGAATTAATTATAAAAAAATATAATTTTCCTATATATATCCTTAAAAAAATAATAATCTTTCTTTATATCTTAAAAAAGGATAATCTTCCTTTATAATTTTAAGATAGTTAAATTATTATTAATAAAAAATCTGGACATAATGGTTTGAATAATGGTAAGCTTCCTCCATATCCGTAACTACCCACAGAACATGGTCTTAACTACCCACAGAACATGGTAAGTTTCAAAAGATATAGTTTGCACTATCTAAATATAAAGTTGGTAAATTTTTGCTACTATCTCAACTCTGACATTCTTTTATTTTATTTTCATTATAGCTGCTGTTGCTTGGGGACCGGGGCAGCCTCTGAAGATTGAAGAAGTGCAAGTGGCACCTCCACAGGAAATGGAAGTCAGGATTAAAGTGTATTATACTGCCTTGTGTCGTACAGACTTTGTTTTTTGGGAAGCAAAGGTAAACTATACCAATACGAACACATAGTTGTTGCAAAATTTTAATTACTCATTAAAATTTAATCTGAAAGGATATATTAAGTATTGAAAAAAGAAAAAGGGAAAAATTGAGAAATTTCAAATTTGTAAAGTAAAAAATTTGAAAATCGAAACCGAAACTTCCATCTTTTTAAGTGCTTACATTGGATTTTCAAACATTGAAGTATATTTACAGATCTGTGTTAATTTATTCAGGGTGGCTGAAAAGATTAAAATGAATTTCAGTTATTTCAGATTCAGGTTAATCCTTAGAAATTTGCACTTGGATTGTTTCCACCCTTCCAAATATTTAATAGATGTGGGATTTTGTTAATGTTATACACAGACATCCACACACAGGGAGCACTATCTTTCTTTGTTTGAGTGCAATTAAATTTTAATTGGTAAGGAAAATCTCTATTGCCACTTTGGTTGCAGGGTCAAACTCCTCTCTTCCCCCGCATCTTTGGACATGAAGCAGCTGGGTATCTACTCTCTTCTTGCCCATGTTTATGAAAATATGTATTCAAAATAATTATTCAGTCAGTCGTTAGCATGTCATGAGAATTTTTCTGGTGATTAATTGCTCGCCAATCTTGGCAATGGTTGGTACAGAGTTGTTGAGAGTGTTGGAGAAGGGGTAACTGAACTCAAGCCGGGTGACAAGGTGCTCCCTGTATTTACCGGAGAATGTAAAGAATGCAGGCACTGCAAGTCAGAAGATAGCAACATGTGTGATCTGCTAAGAGTTAACAGTGGGAGAGGGGTTATGATAAGTGATGGAAAGTCAAGGTTTTCCATCGATGGAAAACCTATTTACCACTTCTTTGGCACATCGACTTTCAGCGAGTACACTGTTGTGCATGTCGGATGTGTTGCCAAAATCAATCCCGAGGCTTCTCTTGACAAAGTTTGTATTCTAAGCTGTGGTGTTGCAACAGGTAAATTATTTACGGAACCCTCTTTTTAGTCAATTTTATAGGTAAATTATTTCCAGAACCATCTTTTTAGTCAATTTCATTTTTCTTTCTAAATTTTATTTTATTTCAAACTCTGTGGGTGAAAGAGCCATGAACATTTTCATTATCAGTTGTATTGAGAAGAACTGTAGCCGTACATATGTATTAAGCAGTTACATAGATTGTCTCAAAAGCCCAAACTGATAAGTCACTGCAGATAGCAGTACCTCTTCTTCTATGAAAATAGACTTCAGAACCTCACTTATGTCTCCATAAACCGTTGCATTCTTTTGCTAAGCTATCTCCTAGACTCTTTGCTTTTATGACTTTGAACAGGCAATTTCTTATTGGAGGTTCCCGTTGGCCTAATAAGCTGGATGATAAAACCTTCCAACACCCCTATACTTTTGGAAAAGGCAAATAAGATAGCAGATTGATTAACCAACTAGCAAATTTAAGATTACCTTAGTTAAGATGTCAAACTCAAACTCTTTACGTCTATGGCTGGGGAAGACTTGTCTACTCTTTTCAGACATTTTAGATTAATAAAGAGAAAAATTACTTAAAACATGGTAAATTTAATGTAAAAAAATATCCTGATTACATTTCTAACCTATATCAGTTATAAAATAAAATCATAGGTTATGCGAATTCATAATATCATCAGAAAAATATGATAACATAAGATTTTGCGCTCAATATTTATATGCAAAATGAAAATAGTAAAATAAAGAAGATTTCATGATTGAATTCAGGAATATTATATAATTCAACTACATAACTTATAGTTTATGACATAATTCGAGTCCAATCTTGAACCTTATGCATGACTAAGAAAAGGCCTAGAAGTCCAATCTTGAACCTTATGCATGACTAAGAAAAGGCCTAGAATAAGCCTCTGAGGAGCTATTGCCAACATTGCGAGATTGAAACAACAACCATGAAGCAGATGTATTTGGTGTTTCCATTTGAGAGAATGGAGCACTGGAGAGATCCCAAGTCTCTTCATCAAGCTAACTCAAATCATCAACAAGAGATTCATCCTCCAAAACCCAATTAGAGACTAGATCAATCTTATTGAATAAAACTGGATCCAAATCCTTTGCCCACAATTGTTTTGTGAGCATCCGAAGGTTTTAGTAGATGAAGACCAACTTCTCTAGCCACTCATCCTACAACCTATTGTGCTTTTTGATCTGGATGTTTTCAAATACTAGCCAATTGCACTCACAACTTGAAGCGTGCAGGGTTGACTCATAATTCTGATGGTGAATTCTTGTAGTTGTGGTGTCTTAGAGCCGAAATCTATCCACTGACGGGTTGTTATAAGAAAACCAAAGGTTACAAGTTTTGCAATGGAAAACTTGAAAAGAAAACTAGCAAAATTACAATGTAACGATTGACAATTTAAATGTTACTTAGCATTTTCTTCTTCTTGAGATGTTGGGTTGAGCTAAATCCAATCATATAGATGATTCCTTCTACATATCTCATTGCATATTGATTTGATCTTGTGTGTTTTCATTCGGGTATGTCCTCTCAATGGATATCATCATACCTCTCATCACATGGGGATCTTTTTTAATTTTAAACTCCTTATTACAAAATATGCTTGGATTGAGATATCCTTCCATACATGCAATAGTAAATGTAGCTGCCTTCCATACATGCAATAGTAAATGTAGCTAACTGTCCCACTTAGAATCAATAGTTTCCTATATAGGGAGATATCTAGATGAACCCCCCTTATAGAAAGTCTTGATGGCCTCTTAAATCATAAATGAATCCTGTTAAAGGTTCGTCTCCATCCATAATCCTCAACACTTTCACAGGGGGTTCAATTATTCTAACAACCTCAATGAATTTCTCCCATAAATTATCTTTAAAGGGAGACACTTCCACAACAATGCATCTACTTTTGTGTTGTCTTTCTAAAATAGCCATCACTACCTACAAACAATTGATCTCAATGCTTAGTACTCATTCAAAGGACCTCGGAAGGAGAGAAAGTTTGTGGCAATGCATGTGATAGTGGGGCAACTAAGCTCGCCCTTTGTGAACTCTCATAAGGTTCAACACCCAAGCATGGTTATAAATGTACTTGGTTATTTGTTTGCACTCATGAATAATATCTTGCACCCACTCCAACTTCCCCGTGTCCTTCAAAATTAGATCTATGCAATGGGAAGAACATGGGGTCCAAAAAAGAGTAGGCTATTTTACAAATAGCAATTTTCCATCTACCACATAATTTGCAACGTTGTTTGTGATTACTTGGACAACTTTTTAACTCCAACTTCTTCCACAAGATTCACCAATAATGAATATATTAGATTTGCATATTTTACATGTGAGGATGCATCAATGGATTTCAAGAACATGGTTCCTCTAGGGCAAGTCACAAGAAAATTGATGGTAGTTCTACTCCTCTGATATAGTCCCCCATTTAATAGTCTAGAGGAGTCTTAGAGGAGCTTCACAATTTTTGGGGAGTTTCAGAGGAGCCTAAACGAGTGAAGAGTATTACAAAAGAGTTTATAGGAGTAACTCTTTTCAAAGGAGACTCAACGAGACTTGGGAGTCCAAAAGGAGTCTAACAACATCAGTTGGTTAATCAATTTGCTATCTTATTTGGAACAATCTAAATGTCTAAATTCCCATCCATCTAGATTTCAAACAATTCTTTGCTTCTTATATTCAAGAGACCTTGTTGCCATCTTCCATTAGGGTCGACTATAATCCCATTGATATAGTTTTCTAATAAATTCCTGCTCCATATTGAAAATAACCATTATGTATTTTTTCATCAATTCCTCACTTATGCCCAAAACCAAGCCTTCAGTGTCACCTTGGTGTCCAAAAGTTTGGCTAACATTCCTATAATGTGACCATGCTTATCTCAAAACTGACCCACTTTTACAAGTGTACTTATAGAGAGAATTGTCAAACCCTCCTCAATAAACGGTTGGCAATTGTGGACATATCTTAGATTTATGTTGTTCTTGTTTTGAATTGATTTCACTACAATGATGCAAGCAATAAAAAGGAAAGAAGAGGAGGAGGAGATATTGGATTCACTTTAGAAGATCTTCTTTTTAGTGTGGTATTTATAGCAACATCCAACAAACTAGAATCTTAGTCCCACCTTCACACACTTCAAATGACAATCACATTATTACTTTTTTTCCCAATAAAACCTTGTTTCAGAAACATAAATTTATGAGTTGAATTTAAAGATTAAAATTGAAACATAATAGGTATTGACAATGAATTGTATGTAATAACCAACAAAGATCCATCTTAACTTCAAATCTATCATAAATATACACTTCTAAGCAAATAAAATTAAAGATTTATTACTGAGAAAATTAAAGATATGTTACTGAGTGAACAAAATATTTACAATGTTAGCCCTAATTTGAAGTGAAAAGGCTTATATAT
>APFE030338602.1:74591-106018 GCA_000404065.3 Pinus taeda
AGTGTATTTAAACAAATTCTAAGCTAATCTTCTTTTCTGCTGTTTAGATGGTAACTTATGAATGGAAAACAGAGGTAAGAAGCACTTATTGAGTTATGCAACAGCACGAGAATTCCATAATCACTCTTCAACTGTTAAACACAATGAACAATCCATTCTCCAAATCTCATAAGCAGTCTTTGATTATAGAAACTATCAGGTATTACAGTGCGAGTCTCTCCTGGAGCAAAATCAGCTAAAGATAGCTTGTCGACCAACCAACCCTTAATACAGTCTTGAGGGCTGTTTTTATAGTGCAAATATCTCAAAATATTTATTATAATCGACCTAAAACAGGTCTGCAAAAAGAGCTTTGTAAACCTAAAATTGTGCCAAAATTAAATGCAGGTAAATATCTATTGAACTGTGTCAGAGGTAGCTGGATCAAAAGAGTGCAATGTGGCCCTTGGTGGCTCGATGCAGTACCGCTGGAATAACTATGCTTTGGGATTTGCAGTTCTGTTTTGGTGTGAGTTAAATGTGCAATAACCGTGATTTGAGAGCCTTGAGTGGCTTCGCCCTTTTCTTTGACTTTGCTGGAAGGTGTTTAATTTTCACCTGCTTTGGGCCGCTTGCTAAGATCTTCGCTGATACTCTTCGCCGCTACATTGATGGTCTTCGCGGCTTCCTGATACTCTTTGACGTGCTTTCTGTCTGCATATTCAATCTGATACACTTTAATCTCTGTTCCTGGTCTCTCTCTGTCTTCAAATTCATTTCATCTGGCAAAATCGGGCAATTTCGGGCTTTTTCGGTGCAAAAAGGGCTAAGGGATCAAAAGATTCCCTAAAGATTCCCCAATATCGCTCATTTCCCGTAGCGATGCGCGAAGCGCTAATCGCGCATCGAAAACTGCCTCCGTTTCTTGTTCCGGAGCTCCGAAGCTCGACTTTCGCGCTTGCGCGTTTTTTCCTTTCTTTTGGCTGCTGACGTCAGCTGTACGGCGGATGATGTCAGCCAGGTGACGTGGCATGGTGACTCATATGTTACTGCGATGCAATAAACTTCTTCCGATGCGATCGCAATATCGCATCAGCAGAGAACGAGAGGGTATTTATTTTGGAAATGCGATGCTTCCGACTGTCGATCGCCGATATCGCGATATCGCATCGGGCAAAAAGGAAAGGGGCACACCTGTGTGGTATAAAATTTTGCGATATGCCGATGCGAGATGGCTCACCAGGATCGGAAGAATGTTAAGGCAATCGGCAAGGGTTTATTGCGATCGGAAGGAGTGAGTATGTGCGTTTGAAGAGTATTTGAGGCCTCGGAAGGGGTCGGATAACCCAAAAAGGAATTTTATGCTTTGGAAGGAGTCCATTGCATTAGAAGATGGTTTGAAAGGGCAGCATGAGGGTTCTTGCCAAGTTTCAGATAAACTGAGCAATTCCCGGGGGTACTTATGGTTATTTTCAACCAGTGGGAGGGGATATTTACATAAGGGGATAATTTTCATAGTTTTAGTAGGGGGGATGGGGAAAATATAGGGAGTTAAACAATAATGTCGGTGGTTAATATGGAGATGACAAGAAAGCGCTAAGTTTCAGAGATCTTAGGCTTCAAAGGGGAGATAGAGCTTTGTAGAGAAAGTATGGATCCTCTTTGAGTGAAGCAGATTTTCGCTCAGGCTAATGACATGGAAAATAATGAAACTAAGAGATATCAAGCAGATCTTGACCTCTTTTGGGGAAATTAGTTAATGATTTCGGGAAGATGGAGAAAGGGAAGTTAGTTATGCCTGGTTTGAGCCCCTTCATATGAAAAATGCTTGAGGATTGTGACCTAAGTAGAGATGATACTTTAAAACATGGTAATGAACAGACATCAAGATTCTGCAACCTCAAAAACTACCTACCCAGCCTACTTACCTAACATTTTTTCTTCTTTTAGTTTGGGTGCACTTAGACTTGCAAACCTAGCATTTCAAATTTTTCTTTTATGCCTTCCTATCTACAAACTACCCTTATTTCTTCCAAGGAACCAGATTAAGCAGTTGAGCTCCTTTGATTCTCTACCTATCTAAGAATCTGCCAAGATTAAGCTGTTTGGATAGATTTTCATTCTCTATATTTTGAAACAGGAAATTGAAACCTAGGGAGACCAAGATTAGGCTGTTTGGACCTCCCTTTAGCTGAAAATTCTACAAAACTGGAAAGACTCTTCAAAATTGGAAAGCAATTAGATGAACTCTGGGTAGCATTCTTTCCTTGGTGACTGTTTAGCAAATATGGAGCATTGCAGCATGCAAAGTATGACATATTTGGCCTGTAAAAATGTCGACCATGAAATATGAGTAACTTGCTGCAGCAGGAGGCTAACACCTTAAAGTACTTGGAAGCTGATGATCTTTCTATGTGATGGTCTTGAACCATTCTCCTTCCGCATCTCGCTGCAACATGTCCAAGATTATGACATATAAAACATTCAACATTATTTATCTGAGAAAATAACCGACTATCACTTCCATTGTTTGGAGTAAAAGATTTTCTTTGAAGGATTTCTTTTCTTGGGGTTTGATGGGGTTGACCTCTTATTTCCTTGTTGAGCATTTCAGGTTTTGCATTAGAGTTCCTTGCCTCACCCTGTGAGCTAGATTCACCTTCAACAAATTCATAAAAACCAAGACCAATTTTGATAGCAGGAGGTCTTTGACTACTAAGAATATCATCCAAAATCTTAGTACTGTCTTGAAATCGTAACAGTTTATCTTTTTATTCTAATTTACTTTTTAAGATATTTACCTCAACCTGATGTTGTTCTTCCTTTTCCAGATGTTTTTTCTTCAAGATTTCTTCAGCCTTTCTTCCTTCTTCCACTTGTTGCCTTAATTTGAGAATCTCATTTTCTTGTTCTTTATCTGCTTGAGGTAGTTCTTGATTCTGCTTATTTTTTAATGATATCACTTCATCCTGCAACATTTGACGTACTTTGAAGGCACAATCCAGCTGAGCTTTTATTCTGGTAACTTCTTTGAGGGCACACTCCCTTTTGTTAAATAGATCTTGTTGATCTATGATTTTATCTGATTATTTATTTGCTTGTTCATCTTCAATCTGAGGTGATTCAGAATCTGAATACTTGCTTCCATCTAATGACTAATTGTCTCTCCTGCTGTCGCTGTTCCTTTGAGCTGTCTTCTTCTTATGAGGTGCTTTTTTCTTTAACTTCTTTCCCATTGTTCTATAGATCTCCTTCAAGCAATCAAGCTTCTACCAAAGAACCTGCTCTGATACCAATTGTTGGAAATAATACTAGGGGGGGGGGGGGGGGTGAATCAGTATGAGCAAGTCAATAATTTTTTCATTTCCATAATCAGATTTATATATGCTACTTCAGTTAAGGGAACACGCGTGTATACACAATTGTGTTTAAGGCAACTAGCGTATATCCAACAATCTTATGATTCAATTAATTTATCGTATGTTGATCTTTAATTAGTGCATCAGAACTTCATTAACCATATAAACAGTGACCAGGTGCAGTAAAAATAGAACAGACCATCACACATAAGGAACACAAATGAACATCGAGATTTAAGGTGGAAACTCAATGCGGGACAAAAACCACATGCTGCTGTCTTCTTTTAATATAAAGAAAACTTGTTTACAATCTTGTACTGGCACAGATTCATACCAGTACGCAGGCACCCACATGCAGAAGGCTACAACCTTCTCTCGTTCTCTAGCTTTTACTGGAAGGGAGCTACAACCCCCTAGCTTTTGTACTAGCCGATCTGTTTACTAGTACGTAGGTGCCGGCCTACTAAAGGCTTCAACCTTCACTCGTTTTCCAGCTACTACTGGAAGGGAGCTCCAACCCCCTGGCTCTTGTATTGGCCGATATGTTTATCAGTATGTAGGCGCTGGCCTACAGAAGGCTACAACCTTCTCTGTTCCTCCAGGGACCACGTTTCATAAATTTTCAGATTGGATACTCTTGGAACACAACACCATAATTTGAAGGCCACGTTTCATCCAATTTTCATACTGGACCCATCAACAACATTGAAGCTCAAAATCAATCACCACTGCAATACAACCATTGCATTAACCAATCATTGAATACTCAATCATCAATCACTGAATCATCCAACAATTGAATCACTGAAGCTCTGTCATCAAAACACAGTCACCAGAACACAGAGCAGAACCCAGAACTCTACAACAACCACTAGAACCAATTGCAAATTCAGATATCATATTTCATAATGTATACGCTACTTTGATGAGTCGAACCAGCGTGTATACACGCTTTTATCAAAGCGAACCCGCATACAGATCTGCAAATACTAACTTAAACACTTCATAGCTATTTCAGAATTCAGTCATACCCAGATCATAACATTTGCAGAATAAAACATGCGTCAGTATTCAGATCTAGTCTATCAATGATCAAATCACATAATGATAATACATTCCATGCCTTAAGATCTCGATCCATCATCCATCAGCAGCCACATAGGTGCATCCTTGGTTCAAATCAAGCAACGCATCACAAACCCATAACCTGCATACTGGATCTCACACTTCATCAGATATTCAATACTTGCACACTTGGCCTAATGATCTTCTCCTTTTATAGTGTTAGGCCTTTCTCAATACCATGGACCAAAACCATTTAGTACCAATACCTTGGAGCAAATACCTAGGGTCAATACTTCAGACCAGATACCTTGGACCAATACCATGGATCAAAATATCATGGACCAAATACCTTGGACCAAAACTTAGTTTTCCAAGATATACGCGCCTTTCCTTCTGTGAAAGTGCGTGTGTACATTATACGCTCCTTTTGGTCTGTTAACCTGCGTGTATATGCTTCTTTGTCAAGGTGAATCTGCGTATACCTCTCTCTGATCATTAATTCTTTGCTATTGACCTGCTGCACTATGATCTGTCATCTGAGTGAGTTGCCATCAAGGACAACACCTGTATCATAATGCCAACATATATGTGAGTTCAATAGATCCAGGAATGAGAAAAGGATAGGTTGAGGTGTCGATTTAAGGGAGGATCAAGGGATTTCTCTTCTTTATGATAAAGAAATTAGTGATCACATTGTTAAGATTTTAGTTTTGAAAAACATTAAAATATTATATAAATTTCATAAAACTTGAAAGTAATCATTTGGAAGTGTTAAAGATTAATTTGATTCAATACTCGTCCAAGGTATTTATAATTTTTTTCTATTCTTATAATAAATCATAAATTAAGTAAATTGGTAGGTTGATCCAAATTACAGGGATCTCACTTTGTTGACCAATATTTTATCATGTTCATTCATAATGGGGGTTTTAAAATTGTGGAAAATAAAGTTAAAATATTGTAGGTATTAGAGAGAGGTGTAGGGTAAGGGCTTATAGGTATTGATAGACATAAAATATGGTATCTAGTAAAAATAAAGGGTTCTTTTATTGTTAAGATGTATTGAGAGGGGGGTTCAAAAAAAATATTTTGGGAGGTATTTATCAGTACCTAGTGAAATTAGGGGTATTCTTTAATATTCCATGATTGCATGTGCTATGTCATAAGTTCATTGAATGAAGACCCCAAGATCCAAACCTGTCTCATAGAACATATAACCAACATACTCTATAACCACCTTGCTAAGCTAGTGATCATTGAACACTCCTATATTACTAAACACCTCATTTGCTTTGACCAAGCCAAAATATTAACATCAATGCTTCATTACTCATCTCATATTATTGGGGAAGCTTTAGAAATTGAAAATAATCCAAAAAATTTAATTGAGGCAATGCCACTAAATTTTGCCTTTCATGAAAGCCCATTATCCATCATTTGAATCAATAAACCTTCTTTCTAATCATGACTTCTTTCTTATTCCCTACTTTATTTCTTGTTTGTTTGTACTATCCCCCTTCTCTTTCTCCTTTGCTTTTGTTTTAACTTTTTATCCTTTATTTTCTATATGAGTAGGCCTAATGCTTATGAACATGTGTTTCCTCCTAGGAGGCATAGGTTCAAATCCAGAGGGAGTTTGAGTATGTACACCTTTGTGACTTTAGCAATGGAAGGTGCAAAAATATGCCCAAGATCTAATGCAAAATCTTGTCACTAAGTATGAATCTCACTATGTGAATTAATGTATTGAAGTCAAACATAAGAATGATCACTTAGTTAGTGATCAATAATTTATATCATTGCCAAACATAAGGTTTCCCGTTTATGATGAAAGTGAGTACCAAGGTACTATTACAATTCCTCGAAATGTGAATAAAGGAGTTGAAGTTGAGCACTAAAGAACTTATTTAATTAAGGTTCAATGGTGTAATTCTAGTGTCACTAATCACTATATGTACCAAGGTACTAAAGGCTTGTAGACTAGACTCCTAAACAAATGAGTTGGAGTTGATATGATTAGATTCATCAAAAGAAGTGCAACATTGAAGCCCTTCAGTTGAAGTGAGAGAAACATAGAGATGAATAATAATGTTGAAGTCTTCAATGTCATATTTTAAGTTGTTGCTATTAAGTGTGACATTTTACTTTGCAAATTGAAATGTTTATAGGACAAATATTGTCTAGTGAACAACCAATAAGGATCATTAGAGAGATCATCCAATGAATGACCAATAAGGATATTCAAAACTATATGCAAGGTGTATCCCCATTGATGGAAATGACCTAAGGTATGGGTATGAATCCTAATGCTGTGATAGATATGTTGAGGTCAAATATAAAAGAAACCATTTAGTCAACAACCAATTATGAACTGCAATGTGCAAGGAAACCTACCATGATGAAATTCCACTACTAAGTGCAAGGAAACCTACCTTGATGAAAATTGGTTTGATAGTACTAGAAACCACTAAGCCAATCCCTTTGAGAAAAGGTGTCATAGTCGATATGGGGCACCCACAAGTAAAAACAATGATGTGTCTTTTTGATTGGCACATGATAACAGCAATGATTAAGTACTTAGGATACTTTGAACTTAAATTAGGGAATGGATGACACATTCAAGGTCAGGATGTTTGAGTAATTGATTCATAAACGACTGTGGGTATTCCACTAGATAGTTCATCCCAATAGATCTAATAAAATAATCCAAAATCTATACTATGAAGGGTTAATTCCTTTATATTCTGAATCTGTTATTACTGGTTTTGTTATTATGTGTGCAATATATAACCAAAAAATAGAGAACATATAAAATATAATCGCTTGCAGACCATAATGAATACTAAGATATGCTGTAGGAAGTCCTTTCAGGAGAAAACCCAACTGAAAGGTGAAGCTGCTTTGATCTCTTTTGTACGTAATGCAAATGATGCAAGTACAAAGGAGAAGGCACTCTTTATGGAGTATCCCGAGACTAGCTCGTGGGGTACTATAAAATACAAACCCCATCTATTATGCTCTCTCTCTATCCACACTTTGCAACTTTGCTCTACTATGGAACAAAATACAAACCAATAGAATGGAACCCCTTTCCTCCTGGTGGTCTGTTATAACACAACCTGATAGCCAACTAGGGGTTAGATTATGCAACCCTCAACATGAGTTACAAATCGACCCTTCTAGAGCCTTCTTCATATTCCCCACATTGCTAGCCCCTATTTCCATGAGTAACAAAGGTTGACATAGCATGCTCTCGAATTATGGTGGTCAATCACGATAACTCAACTTCTTGGAGGCATAACTTTCTTATATGAGCTTTGATTGAGGTGATTCTTACAATGTTGGAAAGGTATTGATGTGCATATTATGTAATCTAGGTCCATAGTAAGTTTAGGACCACAAAAAGTGGCCATTTAAGCCCTCAAAATGGGTCCTGAAATTTTTCACCCCAAATATTGTAAACTAGGATTGTCAGTAAAGATGACCTTGCAAGTTGATTCTTCCAAATTTTTTACTTTGAAAAAATTGATATGGATGGAAAATAATATAATGATCCAATCTAGATCAATAATGGTTGAGGTAGGGGTTTGATTCAAGACTTTTCTTGGTTGGAAGTATGGACATAAATGATCTGGGAAACAACTAATATTGAAGAGACCAAGCATGTAGACACCATAACAATTGGAAGTGTAACAAGTTAGGAGGAATTCAAAGAGAATTTGATGAACAAGGAAACAATTAAGACATACATAAAGGATCACTTCTATACCTTAAGAACGAAGATAAGACTCAATGTAGGTGCTCCATTCAAGGGTGACATGGATAATTACCTAAATGCAAGTTTAATACAAGATTTTGATTCTTTCTTACCCATTCCTCTCTTTTTATAGTTTATGATTTTTGTGGATATTTTCATATTACAAATGAAAGAGCTATAAGGAGGCGGTGTTAATTGGCAAGCAAACAAGTTCCCAAGTGCAAGGAAACACAAGATTGTATGTAGACAAAGAAGCAAATCAATGGAAAATAAGTGACAACATAGAACATGCCTTGCCTCAGATGGTGATGGGTTGCATGCATTACATGTAACAAAGGAAAAATTGGAAAGCAATGTATGGATGCATACATCATAAAAAATGTGCAAAAACAAACATCCAAATAAAAGTGTGGGAGTCCACATGAGAATGGCTAGATGTAGATGAGAAAAAGGAATAAGGTTCAAAATGCTTCATGTTAAACTAGCTCTTGATCCCATCTCAAAATGTTGGGGTGGGTGCCATACAACAAAAAGGTGCTAAAGTAGGGCTCTTCCTTCAGAAAGCTACAAAGGAAAGTAGAAGAGACTAAAGCACCAATGCCCAATGTGGTGGACCCTATGACAAATTTGAGTGGTGAATTATGATTTAGGTGCATTGCTACAAAGGGGAAACTTAAGCCTAAGCTCTAGAATATAAGTAACCAATTCTAAGCACAAAGCATGATCCCTATGAAAAAAATGCAACGCAAAAATTTACACCCAAGGAATATTATCAATAATATCATATCTCAAATACCTAGAAAGAGAGATATATTGAGAGTTGTGGTAAAGGTGTTGTCAACCTTGATATCTTCAAACACATCATGTTCTATGGGAAAAAATTCAAGAATGCCAAATTCTAAGGATCTATTGGCAGGGTGATCAAATTTTTTAAGTAAAGTCAATGTTGGATTTAATTGTAGTGCATTCAATCGAAAGAGAGTCTCTTTGGAGAGGATGGAAGACACATGTTGAGGGTCATCCCAAGTAACATCTAAATTAATGATAGATTCTAGGAGGGCTTCATCTAAGGGGAAGACATTTTCCTAAAATGGAGGCAAATAAGAGTACTTGCTTGGGCCATTAGGGGTGGGGGGGAGATATCATTGCCCCCATTGGAGAAAACTTGAGATCAACTACCATACCTAAACCTAAAGAAAGTGAGTATGTGTGCAAAGTTCCATTCTCAATGAAATTGAACAAATACGCAATGAGATCACATAATTAACTTGTGGCAAGGTAATGGTAATGCCTAACCAAACAATATGAATAGATTCGATATGGGCAACAAATGACATTACATGGTCTTAATCAAAGATGGTCAAGGATCATAATATGATGGTAAATAAACCGTGACAATGCATTCTTCATGTGGAAAATATACAACAAGAAAGAGCAAAGACACTTAAGTCTAAGCTCTAGAATATAACTAACCAATTCTAAGCACAAAGAATTATCCATATTAAAACAAAAATGCAACGCAAAAATTTACACCCAAGGAATATTAGCAATAATATCATATCTCAAAGACCTAGAAAGAGATATATTGAGAGTTGTGGTAGAAGTTCTGTCAGTCTTGATATCTTCAAAAACATCATGTTTAATGACAAATTCAATGGGAAAAAATTCAACAATGCTAAATTCTAAGGATCTACTAGCAGAGTGATAATATTTTTGAAGTAAAGTAAATGTTGGATTTAATTGTAGGAGAATTCATTCGAAAGTGAGTCTCTTTGAAGAGGATGGAAGACATATGTTGAGGGTCATCCCAAGGAACATCTAAATTTATGATTGCTTCTAGGAGGGCTTCATATAAGGGGAAGACATTTTCCTAAAAGGGACACAAATAAGAGTACTTGCTTGGGCCATTAGGGGTTGGGCAGGGCGGTGGAGGAATATCGTTGCCCCCATTGGAGAAAATCTGAGATCAACTACCATAACTAAGCCTAAACAAAGTGAGTATGTGCACAAAGTTCCATTCTCAATGAAATTGAACAAATACACAATGAGACCGCATAATTAACTTGTGGCAAGGTAATGCCCAACCAACCAATAGGATTAGATTTGACATGAGCAACGATTGGCATTACATGGTCTTAATCAAAGATGGTTAAGAATCATAATATGATGGTAGATTGATGAAGGAGCATTCAACTTAGCAATTTCATTATATTCTAGTTAATTTAGGGGGTCTTGTGTTTTCAAGGAAGTTGGATTCCTATGTATGTAATTATTAATGTTTTGAGTGATTGGAATAGTAATTAATTAGATATTGTGAGGATATTTGTATATGCTCTCGAATGTAGGAGAACATGAGTGATGATGAATGATTAGTGGGGATTGAGAGAGTTGGAAATCAATTGTAAGCCTTAGATTAGGAATTGGTTTCATGATTTGTGGAACTAGAGAGGATTCTTAGGGATTAGTGGAGTCAAAAGTGGACTTAGACTATATTTGGGATTTAGTTCAATAGATTAAGGATCTGAACCCGAATTGGTTAACAAAACCTTTTGTATAAATGTAAGCCTAAAAGGCATAGAGTCAATCAGTCAGTTAAGCCTATGGGCAGGAAAGGAAAGACCATTGATATTGAAAATCAGGTAGAGGAAGAATTCTTGTGTAAATGTTTGTTTATTAATACAGATAACTCGATTCTGAGTTTGTGTGATGTGTATTGAGTAATTGAATTATAGATTGTGTGTGAATTAGAGTAATTATGTGTAACATAGGTTGCAGGTGTGCAGAATCAAAGAAGAAGTGCAGAGAAGAGTATTACAGACAGTGTTGGAGAAAACCTTCAATGTTACAGCGAAGGTAATATTGTAAGGTTTCCTAAAACCTAAGGATTTATGAAGGAAGAATAAAGGCGCGAAGAAGTAAAGTAACAAAGTGGAGATCGAGATCAGAACAAGCGAAGATCGTAAGGCGAGAACAAATTCATAGGCAGAAAGCTAAATGGACTATTACATAGTAAGAAACAGAAGAACGTAACAATGCACAGGAACCGTTGGATCAGTTAGATCAACGGACGAAATTGTGTACGATAGACGGCTAAGATTAAGTCGCTCAAAATAAAGTTAAGAAGATGAATGGCAGAGATTAAAACCACGTGTTAGCAGAATGATGGAGCGGTCTTCGTAGGTGGTAAGTGGTATCTTGCGCGTCCTAAAAGTTGTAAGTGGAATTTCTAAATTTCACGCGATTACCCTTAGCCGCTAACATGTAGCACAAGATGGAAATAGAAAACCACTTTTCTCTCGCGTGCTTTCGACCTGATATCAGTCATGCAAGTATTTGCGCGAGATTGGGCGATAGCCGTTCGTGTGGATGGGACACATCGGCCATGGAGATCGACAAGCTAGTTGGCGAGCGGGGGACGCGATAGCCATTGGATCACGCGGGATTGATCAACGGTAGAGATTGGCCAAGCTAGTTGGCGAGCAGATGACGCGATAACCGTTGGATCGGATGAGACAGATCAACGGTGGAGATTTGAAGTGCAGGTTGAGTGTTGATATATGTGCAAAGGTTTGTGGAATGGCGGAAAGTTAAAGTTTTAAGTATGGATTATGAAATATCTCTAGTATATGGGAATTATGATAGAAATAAGCGGGGCTAATGTTTTATGGTAAAGTTTGATAACTTCCGCTTAGATATTCAATTTAAAGACTTAACCTTTGGTTTAAGAAGGTTTCACCATTGATATTGGTGTTCATCTTGGGACATGATAGACACATAGTGACATGCATATGACATGAATTTTATATGCATATTGTGGGTATATTAAGGCTTAGGTTGGCATCATTTGGTATTAGAGTAGAACAAGGAAATTCTATGGGTAAAAATTATTTGAGAAAACTTAGAACAAAGTTATGTTTTGAAGGTGTGTATGCAGGCAAGAGGAGATCAGATTTTAAATCTGACAAACAGTAGGCACACAGAGATAAAGTGTAGTAGAATTTGTAGATGCAAAGGAAACAGAGAACAATCCAGTCAAAGTGCAGGTGAATGGTAGAACAAGATCATGCAGAGGTCTTGAAGCCGTATAAGAGGGTGAGAAGATTGCAACAACCTAGAGCAAGGAGTGCTAAATTGGTTCTAGAGGAGAGAACTAGAGAGATGCCAAAAGACTGAGCTCAGAGGAGAGAAGCTTAGTGAGGTATCATGTAGCAAGAGGGACTTGTTACTGCAGAGGTTTTGTTGCAGCTCATGGGAAGATCATAAAGGCAATTCCACAGAGGAGGTGGGTATAATTGCTAAGGGATGAAGAAAACTGGTAAGAATTTCTAAGTGAAAGAAGAGGTGGCCAGAACCTAGTATTTCATTGTGATTGAAATACAAGAGGACAATTGTGTTCTTAAAAGGTGCTGATGAGTTGAAGCCTAGAAGGAACAGATAGAAGTGCTCAAAGAGGTTCGAGAGAATAGAGAACCAAGTGCTTGCCAAAAGACCAAGTACAGAGGAGAGCTTGGTGAGGTAAGTGGTAGCAGGGAGGACTTTTTGTTGCAGAGGCTTTAATGCAGCTCATAGCAAGTGAGTGAGGAACTCATGAAGATAGAGAAGAAGATGACTACTGATAGTCATAACAAAGACAACAGAGGTTCTGAGGAAGACCACATCAGAAGAAAAGTGAAGGAGGATGCCAAGGCAAATGGAAAGAGAATGAGTCAAGAAGAGCGTGACAAGGAGATTGCGGAGTTAAAAGAACAATTCGATGTATTAAGGATGCTACTAGAGGAAAACCAAAGACAAGGTTGGGTCTTGAGGAAAAAGGCAGTGAAGTGGTCTTAAGTTACAGAGAAGGCTACAACAGAAGCAAATGAAGTGGCTGGTGAAAAAACTCAGAGAAGCTGAGTTGGAAATGGAAGTTTCCATTTGTGACGCAGAACAGGGTGAAGTTCTGGGTGAAGATGAAGACTGGAGATCTGTGGAAGATCTTATGAATTATTATGAGAAGTCAAGATAGCAAAGAGATATGATGACTGAAGCATCAAGTGAGACCACAAGGTCTTATGTTTTTAAAACTGATAATTTGTGTATGATTGCAGGTATTGCAGGAGAAAAGCAACTTTGTGAAGATGTCTTCAGAATGGATGGAGATCTTGAAGTAAAAGGTGACGAAGAAAATTTCTCAGAAGAGGAAGAATTTGACTGGTTATAGCAAAAAGAGTCTATGGATGAGTTGCTTAATGAGAGAAGACAAACATTTAAAGCTGTCATAGAGATGGAAGATCAGGATCTTATTCTAATGAAGAGCAAAGGAATATTGTCTCAGAGAGGTAATCTAATGAATTTGATTAATGTTATTGATGAGGAACAAATGCAGGAGAATATTAATGCAGATGATGAGGCAACGATAGCTCTTGAATAAGGTTTACAGAGAGACAGCAATGCAAAGTGTATTGAAGAAGAAGGGGAGGCAGATTTGTTTCAAGACAAAGAAAAGACAATCACAGAATTGAAGAAAGAAGAAAACTATGCAAAAGATTTAGCAAAGGGAGAAAGGACATTTGATGACTGGTCAATAACAAAGGAAGGTATGGAAAATTGTGTGAAATTTCCAAATTCTACTCCAATTGAAATTATTGAGTTATATAGAAAATTAGACTTTCAAAGGAGGGAGTTGGAAAAGCAGAGGATGTATACTCGGGATAAATTGTTGAAAAAGGAAGACAAAGAAATTGTCATGAATGACAATCATAAGGAAAAGGGGATGGTAATAAAAGTTCAGCAAATTGACATTATAGAAGGAGGAGTTCATTATTGTGAACCAGAGCAGAGAGATATCATTGAAACACATGATATGGTGGAGAGTTTAAATCAACATACTGATGTGTTGACAAAGGAATTGAAAGAAAACTCCGAGCAATATACTGAGATGTTACCAGAAAGGAAAAAGGTAATGAGGCCTTATATTTTTAATTCTAATAATTGTTTTATGATTACAGGATTTGATGAAGATGAGACAAACATGTTTCAAGTTGAAGAGTTAGTTTTAGAACTGAAGAAGACTGGAAGTTGCCAGGTTGAACATGCTGTTGAGGAAAAAGAAAAGCATGAAGATACCATGCTTGAAGAAGTTAAACTGATTGTCAGAATTAGTCAAGGAAGTGAAGGAAAATTACTGAGGGTTGTCAAGGAAGAGGAAGGAAAATAGGCTGGAATTGATGAACAACATAGTGATGTATTTGAGAGGAATCAAGTACAAAGGGAATTGGAGGACAATTTATTTTTTGAAAACAAATTTACGGATATTGAACAAAGGTTGTTTGGAAAGCAACAAGAGGGTAAGGATGAAAGGGCGGTAGTAAGAATCCAACAACTTCAAAGAGAAGACAACAAACATCAGTTTGAAGATGAGTGGACAGAGTACAACAACAAATGGAAAAGTAATTATCAGTCAAAAGATAATTTGGACATAGAGATTGAAAGAATAATAAGATTGATGATGAATGAGCCTCAGAAGAAAGCAACAGTAAGAAAGACAAGCGACAGAAAGAGAAAGACATTAGTAGACTGTGAAAGCATAACTAGTGGGGAAAGCAACATAAAGTGTGGAAACCTGGAGAACAACAACAAACAACAGCAACAACCAAAAGCAAATTACAGAACAAAGTATGGGATCCAGGAAGACAAAGGTCGGAAGCACATGATCAGGAGATCATGATTATTTTAACCTTGGGAGTCTGATGCAGGAGCATTTAGCTGAGAAATTTCATTATATTCTAGTTAACTTAGGGGTTCTTGTGTTTTCAAGGAAGTTGGATTCCTATGTATGTAATTATTAATGTTTTGAGTGATTGGAATAGGAATTAATTAGATATTGTGAGGATATTTGTAAATGTTCTCGAATGTAGGAGAACATGAGTGATGATAAGTGATTAGTGGGGATTGAGAGAGTTGGAATTCAATTGTAAGTCTTAGATTAGGAATTTGTTTCGGGATTTGTGGAACTAGAGAGGATTCGTAGCGATTAGTGGAGTCAAAAGTGGGCTTAGAGGATATTCTGGATTTAGTTCAACAGATTAAGGAAATGAACCCGAATTGGTTAACAAAACCTTCTGTATAAATGTAAGCTTAAAAGGCATAGAGTCAATCAGCCAGTCAGTGAGTTAGTTAAGCCTATGGGAAGGAAAGGAAAGGCCACTGATATTGAAAATCAGGTTGAGGAAGAATTCCTGTGTAAATGTTTGTTTATTAATATAGATAACTCGATTATGAGTTTGTGTGATGTGTATTGAGTAATTGAATTATAGATTGTGTGTGAACTAGAGTAATTTTGCATAACATAGGTTACTGGTGTGTAGAATCAGATAAGAAGTGCAGAGAAGAGTGTTACAGACAGTGTTGGAGAAAACCTTCAGTGTTATAACGAAGGTAATAATGTAAGGTTTCCTAAAACCTAAGGATTTATGAAGGAAGCATAAAGGCACAAAGAAGTGAAGTAACAGAGCGGAGATCGAGATCCAAACAACTGAACATCGTAAAGCGAGAACAAATGCACAGGCAGAAAGCCGAATGGACAATTACACAGTAAGAAACAGAAGAACGTAACAGTGCACAAGAACCGTTGGATCAGTCACATCAATGGATGAAATTGTGTATGATAGACGGCTAAGATTAAGTCGCGCAAAATAATATCAAGAAGATGAATGGCAGAGATTAAAACCATGTGTTAGCAGAATGATGGAGTGGTCTTAGTAGGTGGTAAATGGTATCTCGCGCGCCCTAAAAGCTGTAAGCGGAATTTTTAAATTTCACGTGATTACCCTTGCGGCTGACACGTAGCACAAGATGGAAAGAGAAAACCACTTTTCTCGCGTGCTCTCGACCTGATATCAGTCGTGCAATATCTGCGGGAGATTGCGCGATAGCCGTTCGATTGGATGAGACACATCGACGGTGGAGATTGACAAGCTAGTTGGCGAGCGGGTGACGTGATAGCTGTTGGATCACGTGGGATTGATCAACGGTAGAGATTGGCCAAGCTAGTTGATGATCGGACGATCGGTAGCTGTTGGATCAGATGAGACAGATCAACTGTGGAGATTTGAAGCGCAGGTTGAGCGTCGATATACGTGCAAAGGTTTGTGGAATGGTAGAAAGGTAAATTTTTAAGTATGGGTTATGAAATATTTCTATTATATGGGAATTATAATAGAAATAAGCGTGGCTAATGTTTTATGGTAAAGTTTGATAACTTCCACTTAGATATTGAATTAAAATACTTAAACTTTGGTTTAAGAGGGTTTCACCATTGATATTGGTGTTTATCTTGGGACATGACAGACACATAGTGTGACATGCATATGACATGAATTTTATATGCATATTGTGGGTATATTGCGGCTTAGGCTGGCATCATAGATCAAGCGTGACAATGCATTCTTCATGTGGAATATATACAACAAGAAACAACAAAGACACTACATCATTCAAGGAGTACACGTAGTCATGCCAAAGGTGCATATTGAAGTCCAATGGGCTTGACACCACTACAACATCAACTAAGGCAATCTTCCAATGTAATATGATAAGAAAATTAGGAAGAATTCCTATAGGTTCATGAGATATACCATCAAAAGCCAACTACATGCTCATAACTAAGACAAAGATGGGAGAACCTATATGTTTCCAAACAAAGGAGTAAAAAGTACTAGAGGAGCTTCTCTCATCCATATTATATTAATGAGTTGTCTTTGTGTATGAGTTAGGATCAACCATTATTTGAATTTTAAATGGAAAGGAAGAAGTGTAACAAGGTTTCAATTGTCTATCCCATTAAAGGTAATGAGCCTAGAGCTTGAAGGATACACACGTGATGTGGATGTTGTGCTTCCTTGTACAAAAAGCTCTTGCACTATCAATAAAGAATACATTTTTGGTGGAAATTGTTACCCCTCACATTGACATGAGAGGTTAACTTGGTTCTGTGTAGATTTGTGGGATCATTTTATCCTTCCAAAGGTTGGATATTGGTGGAGTTTGCTTTAGTGGTGCATCTTTTTCTTCATTATGGTAACATGTCACATCCTAGTCACTTTCACTTCATATTTCATGGTTGAATTGTGGGTGTCCTCTAACACAGTGATGTATTTTACTAGTGTTTCATATCAATTTACCTAGGCAATTTGTTTATTTCAAGCATATTATCACTATTTCCTAAGTGAAATCCACTTCATATATACATTTCACCAAACTTTATCATTTTTCTTAGGTAATTTGTGTCACATCACATCCTAGATTTTCACCCAAGTAAAATCCACTATTACACTAACTTTTCACATAAGTAAAATCCACAATAACACTTACATTTCACTATGCTCAATCTCTAAGGTGCATGGAACTTTTTGCTTATAACTCCCTACGTTCTAAACCATATTAACCTCTTAATTCTCAGTGTGAACATGCATCACTGCTTCATGATATTTTAATTTAGTCATAAACCTTAGGTTGATTGCCTAAGTATTGTCTATTAGTACTTTATTATTCAAATTATTTATCGAGGCCTTTCCCCTAAGTTTCACTCACTAATTTGTCACAAGCAATTATAACCTAAAGTCTATGTGGCACACATGAGACTGGGCACTCCCTCCTTGGCACATGCATGCAAAAATGCTAGTTCTCCCTCACCTTAGCCTAGTCTTGTTCACATGTGGTAAGTCATTCATCCTTAATCCTTACCATTTGACACAAGGTTTTAGGAGTTAGTTGAGCCTTGAGTTATTTGGAGAGGTTGACTACTCATGCTCCTTAGAGTTTTTTTACCCTCTGCCTCATCGACCTTATCCACTCATACACACATACATAGGTGGCATGCTCCACTATGAGGACATATTCAATCCTTGCATAACCTTGTTTACACCTGGCATGCATACGAAGTTACTAGTGATTATCTAACTTGGTCAAAGGGGGTCAACTATGCTAAGAACTAAGAGCTAATAAACCAACGGCTAAAAGAAAAGAAAGAGTTAGATAGATGAAAGCTATATGGATGGTGGGAACTATCTAACTTCACTCTCTTGTTGATGCGCCAGGGTTTCGAAGGCCCCGAAAGTAGTTGTTGCTCTCCTGCCTTTCCCTTTCGGAACCAAGAAAAGATTATGTTCGACCGACATTGGGTTATTCTTATGCCCAAGGTGTTCCCGATCAATTTGCACACTTTTTGAGGAGATAAGATGAATTTGATGATGATCCATTTGCACATTACTTAGAGAAGCCCCTTCATGGCAGTCTTTCCATGGTTGAATTGATCAAAGTAGTTGAAGAGACACATTCTTTAAGGGCACACTCTTTATCTTGAATGGCACATGCATAAATAAATATTTTATTATGATAGAGGTTGTTAAGTGGATAAAGAAACTCTTTCCTAGGGCACACTTCTTATAGGATCACTTCATAATTATTTTATTAAAAGATTGTCCATTGAAGCACAAGAATCAAGGGTGCACAAGCTCAAGAGATATTGCATTATTCTAGTCAAATGGTTAAGGAAGCTCATATTCCTAGGTCACACAAGCTAAAGATAGCTATTTTATATAATTTATGGAAAATAACACTTCTAGAAGGAGCTAAGTAATGAAGACACATAAAATATCTAGAAAAGCACTCTCCATTTGAGCTTTACACATGGCATTTGCATGTTATACACTTGGAAAATTACTCATCCACTTGAAAAGCCAACCTACTCATTTAAACAAGCAACATTATTATTTGGAGGTGGTTATTTCTAGAAAGGTTCCATCATCATGAGGCTTGTATACTTGGCATCCATGCACATATCTAGGGGAGAGCCCTACCTACGTCATTGAATAAGAGATTTCCATTATTATATTAAGGTAGTTATCTCTTGGATAGCTCCTTGCACATGAGGACAAATGACACAAATTTTTCCTTTCCATCAGTTAGAATATGGAGGAAGGTGACATGTGGCACTACACTCATCTAGAACATTGTATCCAAGCCTTTTCTATGGGCTATTGACCCAATTCGACCTCTTAGTTGTAAATATTTTAATATGTTATTAGGAAAATAATATTTTATTGGAGAGAACAGTTGAGCTAAAACTTATATAAAAGTTTTCTTTATCCATTTTGTACTTGGGAAATTTTTGAATGGAAGAACTTGTGGGAAAGTTGCTTCAAGCTTATGGAGTAAGGTAAAATTATTTGTTTGAAGTTGTGGTTTTATGCTTCTACAATATATTATGTGTGGCAATGTTCTAGTTGCACCTCTAGTATACTTGTGATTGTAGGTTAAGAGTGTCAAAGTTAAATTGAGTACTTTTCCTTGAAGAGGAGTTAAACTCATATGCATCCATTGTGGGTAAAAGTTTGCGCCTTGCCTTCGACAGGAGATGTTTTAATCACTAGACCTCCTATGGCGAGTGAATGCTTTGGTTTGGTTTAGGAGCTCCTATTATGAGTAGTCCCTTCCCTTGTTACCTTGTTGTCTTTGACTTATATTCAATAGAGCACCTTATTAAATTGCACGTATGCAGTGTGACTCCATATCCCAAGAAATAAGGCATTGGATCCTTTTCATCCATCTTCCTAACCTATTCAGTTTTCCCATTTTGTTTTTGTTGTATTTGTTGTTAAGCTCTCTTTACTTCCACTCCATAGTACATGAAGTGACCCTAGAAACCATAGGAAACTCGCCATTGAATTTACTCGACCCTTTGTCTAATGTGCAAAGGAGTGTGGGTGAGGTGATAGTGGCCAACCTCCTAGTTTGACATGTCCCCACCTAGTTGTTGGACTTTACATCTTTTGGTGTGAGATCGTGTGGTAACAAACATAACACTCAAATCAAAGAGTAGGATTGAATGAAGACTTCTTTGGCTCTTGGTTATTTAACTTCTACTCTTGAATGTAAAAATCACTTTGAAGTGGAAAATTAAATGTAAAAGGTGCTTTTAAATGAAAATTTTCTTGTAAAATCCCTTGAAATACCACATTGAAATGGAAATGCTCTTCTGATGACTCTCTAAGTGTTTAGGACAACAATCCTTCACCATGTTTTAATTCAAAATTAGTGTAATGGCCAATTTAACAATTTAAACCAATTCAAATCATTTAACTCATCAATGACATAAGCAACACATGAGAACACCATATGTATGTGGAAACCCTTAAAAGGAGAAAACCACAAAACTTCTTTATATGAATATTCTTGTAGGAACCAACCTAAAGTTACATCAATTTACTAGCACCAACTAGAAGGAGACACCAATCCCTTGATTAATAGGCACAAACTTGAAGGAGACACCAATCCCTTGATTAACAGGAACTAACCCAAAGTAAGCACCAATCCCCTAGTTAATTTCATCTAGATCAATTTTGTTAATCTGCTATGTTCTTGACCACTTTACTCTCAACGTTTTGCTTTGTTCACCACAACCTCTTCTGCACATTTTAGACGTTCATAATAGGTCCACTCAACATTGATCAAATTCTATTTTCTGAGCTTCAATTAGCTTCTTGTAGATCCATATATGCAGTGATCTTTGTTATTATGAACTTCAGATAGTAGCACTCTTATTTACTGTAACATAGGCAAACTCTTCTCATCATATATATCTTAGAATACATTATTGCATACCTTACATTATAGACTTCATCATGCATGTTGTTCTTCAAATATTGCTCATCTTACTAGTTGCAACACTCTGTTACTTTGACAATTGTGCCCTGTTTTATGGATAGACACCCTGCGCTTTAAACATCCTATTCAAACTTCATCTTCGAACATCTTTGTTCTCGACCCCTCTGATTTGTTTCAATTGGTTTATTTGGTACACATTCATACTATACCTTTTTGGTTTTATTTATAGCACATATCCAAATTGGGGCAACAAAAACTTAATTAAGGTCGACACAACATGAGAGTAACTTGATCAAAGCCGATAAAATACCTTGGATCCCTTCTAGGGATAATACTATGAGCCAGTTAAAAACCATGGGTTTGATCAAACATTGGTGCTTTAACTCAAATATCAGAAGGATCGAATACCCGGATTACTCAGATTTATTTTACCTTTCATGACCCTTTAGCCTCAGGAGGTAAACCGTTGAGCCCCTATTACTGCACACCATGAACAGGTGTTAACCATATTGTTGGGTCCTTTTGTTTTTGTAAACAATTTTGACCAATTTTGATAGAACAAAGCTGCAGAGGTAAGAAAACAGAAATGAAAAAAGCAAATGGTCAAACAAACCAGAAGCGACAAACAAAAAGAAGAAAGTGGTAAGCCATGGAAGAGAACAGTTACATCGAGACTTGCCAAGGCAGCGGAAGAAGAATCAAAACATTGAGTTTGAAGGAATCAAGCGGAAAGTGGACCAAGCAGATGGATTTCATCAAGTTGGCTAAATTGGACCAAATCAAGCAAGCGTGGCTAGGATCTAAGAGACGAAATATATATATATTGTTGGAGAGATCAAGCCAAAAAGGAGAGAGATCAGAGAGGGGTCGTCAGGCTACTGGAATGAAGACTTAAGATTTCCATATATTCCACTGTATTTTGATGTACTCTGGTCTTGAAACAAGAGTTTGGCTAAAGCTTTTGAAAAGATCTGGTAGAGCCTTTGTGGATCTATGATGTAATGATTGTCTTTCTTAGGGTATAACGAAAAGGGAGTTTGTTGCGGGGTTCCATATCTATGTGTTTATGGTTGAATGACATTGAGTTGTGTGGTCTCTTTAAAAATTTTAAAGTTCTCTGTTGTTGTTGTTATGCGTCCATTTACTTTTGCGCGAATGTTTTGTGACTAAATATGGGCTTAAAGTATGTTTTAATTGATGGAATTAATCCTATTATTGTCTAAATACCTAACCCATCACTTAACAGTCTTAGAATGCCTCGAGTGAGACCTTCCTCCCTTGCGGAGGATTGAAAATGCCAACATTATGCTAGACTATGACGAGCATTTTTGTTGGCACCCTGTGGTCAAACCCTATATCTACACAACAAAACTTTTTGCCAACACATTAGATATTGGATATCGGGTTTCCTTTCCTTCTATGCCAAGAGGTGCTATGGTAATATCTTGATAGACATAGCCCTCGGGGTTGAGTCCTTTACCACTTTGTGACCACATGATGTGACCTAAACCTTCATACTAGAATGCCACATACTCGAACACCGCATACTAGAGGTTCACACAATGCTATCAATCCTGGTACCTCGGTACTCCTTTTCTGTCCACTGACAGATTTTTTAAACTATTTACTATAATTTGTAATTGACAACCTATTTTCCATCATATCGAATACCAAATACGATCATGCAATGTTATTCATCCTGATACCTTAGTGCTTTGGTACCTTGGTAGGGACCCACCTTTGTGACATCATATCAAATACATGTTGATGCCATACTAGATATCTACATTTTTATGAAATGCTCTATCAACAAAGCATTCGGTGCCTAGTATGATTAATATTGTTAAACTTATCCATTGTTTGCTAATTACATCTTAATCACATTTTAACATGCATTAGTAGTTAACCATTTTTGTTTCGAACACTGGTATTGTTGGAAAATGTAACTAGGTCCAGTCTTCATTAATGTATTTGAGTCATCATGAAATGTACTTGTCAAAAGAATAAAGAAAATAATTTTTATTATTGTATCAATGACTTATTAAAGCATGGGTTTCATACTTGGGTCATCATCATATTAGTCAAAGTCCCCATTGTGGACTCCTAGGATTAATATTGAGTTTATAGAGTCATTGCACATTCAAAGAGACCCTTTTTGGGCTTTTGAATTGTTAAAATTTGATAGCTCAGAGATGAATTTCTCGTAGAAGAAATCATATCATTCAATTCCGTTTGAACCTTCTATAATAAAATTTCATTTCTAACAATTCTAATATGACTTTCTAAAAATAGTAAGTCACGTCTCAATTTGGAAGCAACTGTACAAAAATAGAAAGTCATGTCTAAATGATCAAGGATGATCTCGACATATGGAATCCACTTTAAAATCAAATCAATCATGATTATACAAGTCAAGCATTAATATTTTTATCCTTACTAGTATTATTATTATTATGATACTATTAGTTATAAAATAGTATAAAATCATTCACCTTTAATGGATTAATAAAAGCAAATTCTCTCATGAAATAAGTAAATTAAATTGAGAATCTCTTACTTGGCAAATTGAACCTCTCCCTTGGAATAAAATAGTAACTCCACACTTAAGAGAATGTAACTCTCCCTCACTAATTCAATGTATGACAAAAGTGTAACTCCTCATTCAATTCGATTTGTAACTATCACCAAATACTATCTGTCTCACTAATTTGAATTGCAACTCCTCAAGACAAGTGTACCTCTCTCTCTATTCTTGGGATGAGTTACACTTCTTCTCAAGTAACTCCTCCCTCATGGAATTCAATTCTCTTATTATTGACTCGAGGAATGAATTCATTTTGTAACTCTCCTTTCTCATATATTTAAGCAAGATCAAGTGAGAGTTGAAAGTAACATGTTCATTGTGAAGAAGGAGAGCTAGAGTTGAGTGTGTGCAAGAGAAGTGTGAGAGAAAGTGAAGAGTAAGAGCAAGGGAAGAGTTGGAGCAAGTGTGTAGGACAAGATATAATCAAGAAAATGATGAGATTTTCCAACAAAGAGCAAGAACACTTCAGCTGCAAGTTGATCAAACATTGGTGACTTTATTCATTCTCATTCTCTCTCTCTCTGTACTCTGCTGAACAATATAAGAAGAATCATTTGGGTTTTCCCCTTGTGGGTTTTGCCCATGTCATTGGACCTAACTCTTAGTGTCTCATATTTGTGCTTGGCTGTCTTCATTTGCTTTTTATGTTTATGTTATATCTACAATTTCTGTTCTAAAAGGTTGTGAAGAAGAAATATACATTCTAAGTAATTGTAACAACATAGTACATTCAATTTTCTGCAAAGTACATTTAACTTTTTGCAAAGTACATTCAGTTTTCTGCAAAGTACATTCAATTTTTGTATAGAAATTTCAGATTTTAACATGAATCATGTAAAAATGTTTACTATTGAGTCAAATATAATTTATGTATCCTCAACACCAAGTTGGTCTAAGGACACTAATTTGACCTCACTTGAAGCCTATAAACAGAAGCAAGTCGAATTCATTTGGAGCATCTCATCTCAAGCTAGTTCAATATCTCAAAAGAAGTTGGGGAAGTGTGAAGTGGGTCTAAGGAAGCCAAAGGAAGTGTGAGTTGGGTGGAGTCTAAGGAGAAGAAGAAAATCAAACTTTTGGTGCCTCTCTCTCTGTTTCATGCCTTAGTTTGGGAGATCAAAGTCTTCCAAATTCTGCTACTGCTTGACGCCGGAAGTTGCTGCATAGTCGAAGTTGTTGGGAAGGAAGTGTTGCTGGAAAAAGGTCGAAGATCTGGGAGGCTGACTTGGTGTGGAGGGAAGGTTTGGTCTTTTTCCAGGGTGAAGAGTCTCGAAGAATACTATTGAAAGGAAGAGAATTTTTTATTGGGTTTTCCCCTCGAGGGGGTTTATGCCTTGGCTTAGTGTCTACATCTTGTGTCTCTTGTTTTGTGATATTCATACACACATAATATGGTAATTGCTTGATGAAAGATAAAATAATAAAGAAGTAAAAGAATCCAACATAACTCACAAGTAATTATCAAGGAGAATTAAACCCTAATCTATTTGCATTGATTTTCCAACATGGTGTTGGAGCTAAGGTTAGGAAAAGTCGAAGATCACTTTGTTGGCATAGATTCTCCCTCTTTGATAAACTACATAAGAATGGGTATTAACACTGCTGGAAGATGGATCAAGAAGGTCATCTACTACTTATTCAACAAGGTCAAAAGTCAAGGATTCTTGGCTGATCTTACAGGTTCTCTTAATGATGACAATGCATGGATCATTGATAGTGGAGCATCAAGACACGTGACAGGAGAAAGTAAACAACTTCATACACTATCAAAGGATCCATCTTCTCATGCATTGGAATTGGGTGACAATAAAAGCTATGCTGTTAGAGGCCTGGGATCAACAACATTGAAGTTAGAAAATTGATCGAAGTTGCACCTTAACAACATTCTATATGTTCCAGGTTTGAAAAATATTTTTGTTTTCTATTTCTTTTTTAGAAGATAAAGGGGAAAGAGTTGCTTTTGTTGATGGAAAAGTATTGGTTGGGGAAAGACTCTAGCATTGATAAAGTTAGGGTTATTGGAGTTCGTGAAGGAAGCCTTTATAGAGTCATTACACCACCTCCTCAAGCTTTGGTTCATATGGAAATAAGTCCCATTGAGCTATGGCATAGGAGGTATGGTCATCTACATTATAAGGTCATCCCTACTCTTAGTCAATTGGTTCACGGTATTCCCAATATGAATTTAGATCATGAAGGTGTGTGCAAGGGATGCTCTTTGGGGAAACATACAAGAAAGCCATTTCTGAATAATGAAACTAGGTCTAAAGAGGTATTAGACCTCATCCATTCTGATGTGTGGGCCCATGTTTGACAAATCACTTGGAGGTCATTTCTACTATGTGATATTCATTGATGACCATTCTAGAAAGACATGGCTCTACCTCCTTAAAACAAAAGATGAATATTTGATAGGTTTAAGGAGTTTAGTCTGAAGTGAAAACCCTAACCGAAAGAAAGATAAAACTCTAAGGTCTGACAATGGTGAAGAATACACTTCTAAGGAATTGATTGCATATTGTAAGGAAGTAGGTATTAAGAGGGAGCTCATTGTTCCCTATTATCTTGAACAAAATGGATTGGCCGAAAGGAAGAATAGGTCAATTGAAGAAGGCATTCGAACTATGCTCCTTGATTAAGACCTACCAAAATTCTTATGGGGAGAAGCAACAATGACAACCGTGTACATTCAAAATATAAGTCCTCATAAAATTCTTGATAATACAACACTTGAGAAGTATTCACGGGAAAGAAGCCGAGTGTGGATCACCTACAAATCTTTGGAAGTCCAACATACATCCATGTTCCAAAGGACAAGCGAAAGAAGTTGGACACTACAAGTATCAGGGGAATATTTGTTGGATATAGTCTCTCCTCAAAAGCATATAGAATCTAAATCAAGGAAGGAAGACATATTGAAGTAAGCAGGGATGCCATATTTGAAGAAAATCAAGCATACAAGAAATCAAAGGATATTCCTATTGACTCTGATGAAGGAGAAGTTCCCATATTTGAAGAAGAAGAAGTTCATCATGAAAACCCTACTACAAATCTAGAAGAAGAAGGACCAAGTAAGCCTATTCAATCGGTGGTTATCCCAACCACAAGGAAAATGCCAAATTGGTTAAAAGCTACATTAGAAGATGTTGAAGGACATGAAGCTGCAAAAGGAACCTTTAGGGAATGTAAGAGATAGAAGAGATATTCTGGTTATGCTGCATATATGATGAAGTGAATTGAAGCCAAACCATTGACATTCAAGGGAGCTGCTCATCAAGAGGTTTGGAAGAAAGCGATGCGGGAATAATATCAATCCATCATGAAGAATGGGGTTTGGAAAATCATTCCTAGACCTAGTGACAAATCGATTTTCACCTCCAAATGGATCTATAAGATCAAACACGTTGTTGATGGAAGTATAGACAAGTACAAAGCGAGATTCATTGTAAGGGGTTTCTCTAAAAAAGAAGGCATTGATTATGAAGAAACCTTTGCTCCCACTACAAGGTACATTACCATTAGATCTTTGGTTTCATTGGCTGCTACAATGGGTTGGAATATCCATCAAATGGATGTGAAGACCACATTTCTAAATGGGACCATTGATGGAGAAGTGTACATCGAACAACCCGAAGGCTTTGAAGTTAGTAGCAAGGACTCTCATGTTTCTAGACTTAAGAAGGCCCTATATGGCTTGAAGCAAGCACCTAGGGCATGGTATGCAAGGATGAATGCATATCTACTTAGAATTGGGTTCGTGAAGAGTTTTGTTGATCCAAATCTTCTACATCAAGGTCGTGAATGGTGAGCCCGTCATTATTTTACTATATGTGGATGATTTATTCATCACAGGGGTCGAGCGAAGAATTCAAGAATGCAAGAAGAAGTTGGTAGCTGAATTTGAAATGATGAATCTAGGACTGATGCACTATTACCTGGGTCTAGAAGTATGGCAGAGACCTGGGGAGATATATTTGAGGCAAGGGAACTACATCATCAAGTTGTTGTAGAAATTCAGGATGATGGATTCCAAGCCGATGACTACTCCTATGATCAACAATCTCAAGAAATTGAGGGACTCTGACTCTAGTCTCGCAAATCCTACCTCCCATCGACAGTTGGTGGGTTCCCTAATGTATCTGGTAAATATTAGGCCAGATATATGTTTTGCAGTAAACATTCTTAGTTAGTTTCAGTTAGAGACTCGTCATGATCACTAGATAATTGCCAAACATATATTAAGATATTTATCTTTGTGGCACTATATATCATTTCCTAAAGTATGATAGTAAGGAAGTCAAGTTAATTGGCTACACAGGTTTTGATTGGGGTGGTAGTGAGACCGATGGAAGGATTACTATTGGAGGATGTTTTAGTCTGGGAGATGCTATGATCTCATGGATGAGTAGGAAGCAAGATCCCATTGCTTTAAGTAGCGCTGAGGCAGAATATGTGGCTGCATGTGAAGTAGGAAAAGAGGTTGTTTGGTTAAGGAAACTTTTGACAGATTTGTTCAAGAAGTCTTTGGGTCCTAATGTGATTAATTGTGACAACCAAAGTTGTATCTAGATGTTTGGAGATCCCGACTTTCATGCTAGAACGGAAATATCAACAATAAGTTCCACTTTATTAGGAACCTGGTGCAGGATGGGATCGTGAAGTTGGAGTATGTATTGATAGATGAACATGTTGCAGACATACTAATAAAGGCTCTTCCTAATAAGAAGTTTGAATATCTGAGGAATTTGCTTGGTTTGGTAGACATTGATGATTGTATTGATGATAGGAAATTGGAAGAAATTTGTTGAGGCTTTGCGAGTGAAGCATTGCCTGGGAGGATGTCTGGCCAACACTTTATATTGATGTCTAGGTCCCAAAGTAGGGAAGGTGGTGTGGGTCGTAGAGCTCTGACCATGGATATGCACCTAGGTCCCTGGGTTGGTGGTTAGCGTGTAAGCCTGATGGTACCTAGAGAGGCTGAAAGCTTGAGTCCACTTTATTCCCACTTGGATAGATTCCCTGGTCAGGAATCTAGTCCGTGGCATTGCATGCCCAAATTGATGAGAGACCAATGGATATATTGCCCTAGTCAGGAATCTAATCCATGGCATTGCGGTGCCTAAAGTTCTTCATTGTTCATATAGTTTGAGATCTTCCATTGTATTTGTATATTATGAATACCTCCCTAGTTAAGAGGGAGTGTTGGAAAATGTAACTAGGTTCAGTTTTCATTAATGTATCCGAGTCATCATGAAATGTACTTGTCAAAAGAATAAAGAAAATATTTTTTATTATTCTATCAATGACTTATTAAAGCATGGGTTTCATGTTTGGGTCATCATTATATTAGTCGAAGTCCCCATTGTGGGCTCCTAGGATTAATATTGAGTTTATAGAGTCATTGTACATTCAAAGAGACCCTTCTTGGGCTTTTGAATCATATAAAAAACTTTACTATTGAGTCAAATATAATTTATGTATTCTCCACACCAACTTGGCCTAGAAGTGATCCCTAAGGACGCTAATTCGACCTCACTTGAAGCCTATAAATAGAAGCAAGTCGAATTATTTTGGATCATCTCATCTCAAGCTAGTTCAATATCTCAAGAAGAGAAGCTGGAGAAGTGTGACGTGGTCTAAGGAAGAAAAAGGAAGTGCGAGTTGGGTGGAATCTAAGGAAAAGAAGAAAATCGAACTTTTGGGGCCTCTCTCTCTTTGTTTCGTGCCCTATTTTGGAAGATCGAAGTCTTCCAAGTTCTGCTGTTGCCTGATGCTAGAAGCTGTTGCATAGTCGAAGTTGCTGGGAAGGAAGTGTTGCTAGAAAGAGGTCGAAGATCTGGGAGGCTGACTTGGTGTGGAGGGAAGGTTTGGTCTTTGTCTAGGGTGAAGAGTCTCAAAGAATACTATTGAAAGGAAGAGATTTTTTTACTAGGTTTTCCCCTCGAGGACGGTTTTGCCCTGGCATAGTGCCTACATCTTGTGTCCCTTGTTTTTAGATCTTCATACACACATGATATGGTAATTTCTTGATGAATGATAAAATAATAAAGAAGTAAAAGAAGCCAACATAACTCACAAGTAATTATCAAGTAAGGAGAATCAAACCCTAATCTATTTGCATTGATTTTCCAACAGGTGCCACCCTATTCATTTTAATGTTTAAACAATCACATGATACTTGTTATGCGATATAACGTCGCTCATCCCATATCGGTGGAATCTAGAGTCCAAAATTTTTAGCGAAGGCACCTTCGTTATTGATCTAGTTTGGCTTGCTCGACCTATTCAACCATTTACTGCTTGATTTGTTGCGCCTTGAGTGACTTGCTCGACTCACTGCATTGATTTGTTTCAGCTTCCCTGACCTTGACATTGATTACAATGCTATGGTCAACAATCCCCCCTTTGTCATTGATGGCAACAACTAACAATTGAGCACTGCTGTCAATCAACAATCTCTCAACCAATCTGCAACTATTTTATCTTCCAATCTGCAATCTCTCCCCCTTTGACATCAATGGCAAGGGGTTATACCGGCTACAAAGGTGACTCCCCCTTACTTGTCTTCTAGGATCAAAAAGTTTTGCTATATTGAAGTTGAAGCACAATTTGTCTATAATTGTTATGAAACTCCCTGTAACTGCCTGAGAGTCTTCTCATGTTTTCTTAATTAGTCGGCTATGTTTGCTTAATTCCCCCCCTTTGGTGAATAAAGATGGATTTTACTTCTGGTTGTAACTGCATCTTGGATCCCCCTGTTAAGGCTGTGTCCTTTTGCATGCAACATTTCTTCTTATGTAGCTCTTCTTTTGAGACTTCTCCCCCTAGGCTTATGCTTCCTTTTTTATACAACTTAACTATTTTGACATCAAAGAGTCGCTTCCCTTGAAGTTATGCACTATTTAAAATGCATCGTTTACTTCACTTTATATTGTCGATTCATAATTTGCAACCTTTTCATTTCACCATCCTTCTCTTGCAGCTCACTCTCAAAAGTTCCCATCTTGTTAATGTGACTTGATGTGCTACAAGATCTCACTTATATTTATCTTTGACTGATGAACTATTAGGGATATTACTGCCATAGAGCAATTTTTATTTCTTTTAATTTTTCATTGAGGACATATACATTGTTTAGAGACCTGGTTACAATTGCTATCAATCTTCCCGAAATTGTTTTTCTTATTTCACACCCTTTGGAATTGAATGTGAGATCATATCCTTGATCAATCATTTGACCTAGACTCAATAGATTGTTCTCCAAAATTTCAACAAGGACATTTAGATTTCTTGTCCTTCCATCATCAAGATTGATTGTACTAGTGTTGCGGGGGAGTGCTCCCCCCACGCTCCTGCTCCCAATCTGCACTTCGGGCGGGAGCGGCTCGGGAGCGCGCTCCCGATAAAAAAATTTGCGTTCCCTGCCAATTTAGGGAGTGATATCGCTCCCGTCGCTCCCGGAGCGAATTTTTAACGTTCGGAAGCGATCGCTCCTGAACGTTAAAAATTCGCTCCAGGAGCGATCCGAGCAGGAAAAAAGCCGCGGGCGCGAAATTTTTTTCCAATTTTTTTAAAAAAATTTGTTTTAAAAGCCCAATGGGGCAAACAAACATTTCATTATCACTTGAATGAGAGCCAGAGCAAGGAGAGCAAGAGCAAAGGAGCGAGGAGAAGCGAGGAGCAATTGCCGAGGAGCGAGGAGCAAGCCTGCAGAGAGGTAAGTAACTTAGTAATTTAGTTAGTTTAGTTAGTTTAATTTAGTTAGGTAGTGATTTAGGTAGTTTAATTTAGTTTATTAACTATATTTGGTAAAAAAATTATGAATCTAAATTAAATTAATAGATTAAAATTATTAGTCCACATGGGGTAGCTCAAGCGGCAGTGGCCGTGGAAATGAAGTCTCACCGAACCGGAAGTCTTGGGTTCAAATCCTTGGGCTACCCTTCCCCCGTAGTGGGTATGTAATGGACACGAAAATCAGAGAGTCCTACCAAAACTCACAAAAATAATTTTAAAAAATTAAGTATAAAATTAATGT
>APFE030338602.1:112616-137036 GCA_000404065.3 Pinus taeda
ATGAGGATCCCACATATAGAATTTGGGACAATCACCCAGAGTATGACAATTTGGAGGATGGCATTGTACATATTGAAGAACTGGAAGAGGAACTTGTAAGGGATGAAGATGATGCTTCCATGCCACCTCCACCTCCACCTCCACCATCCAGTAGCAGTGCTCGAGGTCCGAGTCTTGTTCCTTTGTTGTCGCCACTTCCATCTACACCCTCACGTGGAGGTTCTAGTTCTGGTCGTCGGTCTATGCGGGAGACTCCGAGAAGACCACCACGACCTCCTTATGGGGGAGACTCTCGTGACAAGGGCCACATGTAGATTTATCATTTACAGTTTACTTGTCCTTTTTAGTTTCTATTGGACTTTAGTTTTCATAACTATTGAGTTTTGAGTCCTTGACTCTTGACTCTTGACTCTTTCATATCATAATGATATTTTTTGTAAACAATATATCACTGTGACAATGAAAATTTGAAGTTTGAAGTTGGGCCTTGGCAATTATAACTCATTGGTAATGATTGTGAATTATGAATATGATGCTTCGTGAAGGACTAAAGTTGTTTCATTTCATTTCATTATTCATGTTTCATTTTATAAATTTATAACATTTCATATCATGTTAACAGTTAGAAGTTAGGACTTAGAAATATCTAAGATATTACTTCTTGTAATGGTTAAACTTAGCTTACAAGTACCTGTACAACTTTGGTGATCAATGATGATAAATGTTATTGAATTGAATGCTATTTTAATTTATTATTTTACTAAGGTTGATGACGATTATAATTTCTAGATGATTGATGTGATATGGTTCAATGATCAATTTATGTTTTTTTATGTTTTTTATGTCTATTTCATCATTCTACATGTTTTTGTGGACATATATGTATCAAAAATTAAAAAATATAAAAATTATATATATTTTTAAAAAATCGCTCCTGGATTCGTTCCCAAACCGGGAGCTTCTGAAAATGGTCGCTCCTACTCCCGTTTTTGCTCCCACTCCCACTCCCAAGTAACATTGGATTGTACCCTTTCCATTAATACTTCATGTATCATTGTTTCCAAGAGTGACACTACCTCCTTTGACTTCCTTAAGAGAGAAATTTTCTTTTATCACCTGCCATATGATTTGAGCATCCACTGTCTATATACCATTGGCTTTCTTTACCTTGAACACATAGAGCTAGATTGAATTCTTCGCATTGCTCTTGCTTCCTTCTCCATATCTTTGTTTTTTGATTTCTATTATTTTTTTTTTGTAAATTAGTCTAATTCTATTATAGTACAAAAAACTTCAGAAAATTACAACGAGGCATGCCTCAGATATCACCATCATACAAAGATGGATTTTGCACATTGTTACCCATATCCAGCCAGGCATTTGTCCTTCCCCAGGTTTGGGAGACTCGCCTGCTGTTACAAAACTCTATCCAGTGAAGAGAAGAACCTAGAAACCCAGAGATATTCCCGATTACAGACTTCAAAACCAAAATCCCAATAACCGACTCAAAAACCATATTTCCTGACTAGATATTCGGCCATAGAAACCGCAAACAGAAGCACATTATAAGAACTATGATTATCCTACAAGGGGCTGAGCAGAGCAACAACATTACAAAGAGAGAGAACACTGTAAAGACACAGATCTTGAACAACCAGATAAACAAAATGACTATGCCATACCCTCCGCCCGATGGTCCTAAAAACTGGCTCAATCGTCCACAGAGGTGGATGGCACCTCTTCCACCACCCTGCAACCAAACTGGTCCGGCTCGCTTGAGTCTGTATGAGGCGCGTCGTCTTCGGCTGGAGCGCTTGGACCCGCCACGGCCCTCGCTGTTGCCTCCGACAAGTTGCGCTGACCCGGCTCTGGAGCAGGAGGCTGAACTGCTTGACAAACACTCTGGGTAGGAGGCAGGGTTTGTTGACCCAAGGCTGAGGCAGGAGGCCTGTGCTCCTCTGCAGCTGGCGAAGGAACCCCGCGCTCACATTTCTCGATTTTGACAGATACATAGTAAGTGTCGGAGTCTAGAAGGCAGGGGAAGCTGAACCTGGTTGTAGGATGGGAGAAGTTATCACATACAGAGGCTCGAGCTCGCCCCTGTCCTCTCCCTCGTCTGTGCCGAGCACTGCTAGCATCACCCGACGACGAATCAGAGGAGCGAGGTGGGTTGGCTCGTCCTCTTGCCCCCTCCACGAGACTCGCCATGGCGGCTGCTGAGGCGAAGCCTCTCCCGAGGCATTGCAGACCAGAATGGACAAGGAGGTGGCTTGGGAAGCGGGGAATTGATTGGATATGGTGAGGCTGATGAACGGAAGGCGGAATGGCGCAATATGGCCAAAGAGCTAAAGGAGAAACAGGGAATTGCAGGGGAAAATCACGAAAACGGACCTGGGCTAACTGGAGAGCGGGCCAAGGTTTGGAATTCCAACAGCAACGGAAGGCGAGCTCAGAGACAAGGGAGGGATGAACAAAGAGCCGGCTTGACTCTTTGCAGCGCCTGCCTCTCTGCACATAACAAAGCAAAGAAACCCAGAGCCGAATGAAAACCAGAACGACCAACAAACAATGCATTACCTTCCCCATTGCTCTGTAGTTATACTGGTTTGTCGCACTTCGTGCCATGTGCGACCCTATGCCTTGCATCGGCTTCCCGGAGGATGGAGTTGCAGAAGGCGCGCGAGGATGAATGGCCGGAGTGGCTCGTCTGCTTTGAGTGATGCTTCTGGATTTTAATGTAAGGCAAGAGGGGTGGCAGGCCTTTAATGGGCTTGTACAGGTGGCGGGATTGGGCCGCCACTTGCCCAGTGGGAAGCCCGCCCCCGTACTCCTTTCATCTGCTCGCACCCGCAGCCAGGATTTTTGATTTCTATTATTGATGATATCTTGTTTTCTTCTTTTATCTTGAGGCCTTAATATATTGCTTCTGCAATGATGAGCTTTGTGTCCAAAATTGTTGCACTAGAAACATTCAATGTGATCCAATAAGGGAGAAAATGAATTGGTGTTCTTGATTCATGACTGTAGTAATTTCTAGATTTGATAGCGTTACTTACTAAGGTTTGATAAGGACCTTTATTGCTCTTTGATCTATAATAGTCTACTTTGTGGCCAAAGTTATGATAAATAAAATAATATCCATTACAGAAATCTAAGTACCTTGATGTGAAGAGCCTTCTTGGAGGAAATGATCCTTTTGAAGGAATTGGATTGCTTTGTTTGCTTCTTTGAGTAAATTCAGACTTTTGATGTATTCTTGATCCATCTCTACTTGTGGGGATGATATGATTTTGCTTTTGTTGATCCTCACCTTCTTTCCCATTGTTTCTATGACAAGTCTGATTAATACTCTATTGATCCTTGACTTCATTTCTCATACTATTTGATTGGTTGGTTCATTTAAGCACATTGGCATAGCTTATAGGTTATTTTGTCTTTGATGTGTTTGAACTGGATTTCTTTCAATAACTTCATGATAACTAAGGCTTGTTTTAATAAAAGGAGATCTTTGACAACTAAGAATATCATCTAATATTTTAGAGCTCCTTCCAAACTTCAACCGATCATTTACCTTTCTAGATCATTTCTTAGGGAAACAATCTCATCTTCTAATCTCGCACAATGTCCTTCCTTTTTTCTTTTTTAACAGTTGGCTTGCCATCAGTTCTTTCATTATTCTTGCTTCTTCTAATTCAATCTCAAAGGTGACAACCATTTTCTTTGCTTCATAAAGATCAAGATCCTTATCTCATAGTCCTGCAACAACTCCTTCTGCCTTTTGTTTGTTATTGTGAGTCTCTTTATCTCTTCTAAGGCATTAGTGAGCTCACCTTGAAAATATTTCTTACCTTTGTTTGATCCCTTTTTCAGTCTCCTTGTGAATTGGACTTATTCCTTATCTGATTCATCACTTGAGCAATCATGGTCTTTGGTCTTCTTGAGTCTTTGAGTGATTCTTCCTTTTGAGCCGACTTTTTTGTCTAAATTTCATATGTAGTGTGAATTTCATCTCCCTCATAAATGCTTTACAACTTATCCAACATTACTTTTGTTGTTTCAAAATGAATCACCTTATCATAATCTAATTTTGATAGCCCACTCAAGATAACATTCATAGCTTCTCCATTATGCTTATCGTCCTTCCTTCCATCCATTATAAATTGCCAAGTATCAAAGCCAAAAGTCATTATATAATGCTTCATCCTTTCCTTCCAAATAACATTATTTGATCTATTGAATAATGGAGCTTTGTTTGTAGCCATGGTTCCTTTGAGATATCCCTTTCGGTGGTTAGATTGCTTATGAATGAACCTACTATGATACCAATTGTTGTAATTCACAATTATATGGGGGGGGGGGGGATCACTATGATGGCCAATTTAATAATTTAAACCAATTCAAATCACTTAACACATCAATCACATATGCAACACATGAGAACACCAGATGTACGTGGAAACCCTTAAAGGGAGAAAACCACAAAACTTCTTTATATGAATATTCTCATAGGCACCAACCCATTGTTACATCAATTTATTGCACCAACTAGAGGGAGCCACCAATCCCTTAATTTACATGCATCAACCTGAAGGAGACACCAATCCCCTGATTTATAGGCACCAACCTGAAGGAGACACCAGTCCCCTAGTTAATTTAATTTGAATCAATTATGTTAATCTACTCTGTTCTTGACCTCCCTGCTCTCAATGTTCTGCTTTAACCCTCAAAACCTCTTTTTCACATCTCATACTTTCATAACATGTCTATTCAACATTGATAAAATTATATTTTTTGAGCTCCAATTAGCCTCTTATAGATCCAAATATGTAGTGATCTTCGTTATTGTGAAATTTAGACAATAACACTTATTTATTGTAACAAAAACATACTCCACTTATTTATTGTAACAAAAACATACTCTTCTCATCGTCATTCATGTATATCTTAGACAACATTATTGCATGCCTTACACTGCAAACTCCATCATGCACATTGTACTTTATCCGAATTTATGAAGGGAATGAAATGATATACAAATTTATAACCAAAACACAGAGACACAATGAAACTTGACTTCTATTAATAAATGGAAAATGCTACACGCCTTCACCGAACTATCTTACAATGAGGCTCTGAGGCCTTTTTATCATGAAGTAATGAGAAATCCTAAAAATCTAAAAAACTAACCATAGGGGATGAAGTGACAAAGGCTTGTGGGCCCTAATGGGGTAAGTTGGAACATCAACTTCCTAGAGTCATAACTTTGGCATACAATCTCCATTTCGCATGCATGATAGGCCATTATAAAGGTCTATCTGAGACAACATTTTTTCACTGCACTTGACAATCTATGACTACCGAGTGCTTGCTCCCAAAAAAATGTCATTTAGGGCCTCAAAATGACTCTGTTCAGGACCTAAAAACTGTAGTAAAAACTACCAAAATAGAGAATTGTGTTGTGAGCCAATGGGTGGCCAACAATATCCTCCTAGATCAAGATTGCTCCTCTTACTAGTTGCGACACTCTATTAATTTGACAACTACGCCCTGTTCACAGATAAACCCCCTCACTCTATAAACATCCTCCTCAAAATTCATCTTTGAACATCTTCGTCCTCGACCCCTTTCATCTATTTCAATTGGTTTATTTGATACACATTCACACCATACCTTTTTGATTTTATTTATAGCACATATCCAAATCTGGGCCAACACATACTTGATCAGGGTCGACACAACATGAGAGTAACTTGATCAAAGCCAACAAAATACCTTGGAGCCCTTCTAGGGCTAATACTATGAGCTAGTCAAAAAATCATGGGCTTGATCGAACATTGGCGCCCTAATTCAAACATCAAAAGGACCAGATATACTTTACCTTTCATGACCCTTTAGCCCGAGGAGCTAAATCGTCGATCACCCATGACCACATGCCGTGAATAGGTGCTAACCCATATTAGATACTGGATATCGGGTTTTCTTTTCTTCTATGCCAAGAAGTTGCTATGGCGATATCCACATAGACATACCCTTGGGGCTAAGCCCTTTACCCATTTGTGACCACGTGACATGACCTCAACCTTCATATTAGAATGCCACATACTAGAACACCGCATATTGAAGGCTCACGCAATGTTATCCATCCCGATACCCTAGTACTCCTTTCCTATCAACCAATGGACTATTTAAAGTATTTTCCATAATATGCAATTGATGGCCTATTTTTGGTCATATTAGATATTGGATAGGATCATGTAGTGTTATTCATCCCAGTACCCTGGTACCTCAGTAGGGACCCACTTTGCCACGTCATACTTGATGCACGCTAACACCATATCGGATATCTAAATTTTTATGAAACACTCTATCAACAAAGCATTTAGTGCTTGGTATGCTTAATATCACTGAGCTCATCCCGTGTTTGTTAATTACATCTTAGTCACATTTTAACAAGCATTAGTGGTTAACCATTTTTGTATCAAACACCGGTAACTCCTTATTCATTTCAACACTTAAATAGTGACATGGTACTAATGCAATATAGCATCGCTTATCTCACACTGGTGCAATATAACATTTGATAGACTCTGAAGTCTAGGGTTTTCAGTGAAGGCACCTTTGTTGTTGATCTTGTTTGGCTCGCTTGACCCACTTGGCCCTCTATTGCTTTATCTGTTGCGCCTTGAGCAACCTGCTCAGCCTGCGGCTATTGGTTTGGTTTGGTTCTCCTGACCTTGACATCAATGACAACACAATGAGAAACACACCAATCCAAACAAAAGCATCAATTTCAATCATTTAAGCAATACACAACATCTTGGCTATTTTTCAAACACAATGAAAGTAATACACAATGAGAAGTTTTAATTTAAACCCATCTTTAAATCAATAATCCAACAAGTAGAGACATAATGCATAATTCACCTAAATATTCTTTTGTGAATAAAAATGTTTTTTTTTTTTTTTTTTTTTTTTTTTTTTTTTTTTTTTTTTTTTTTTTTTTTTTTTTTTTTTTTTTTTTTTTTCTCTCTGATTTAAGATCTAAATCTAAGAAGCAAACCAATCACTACATAAGCAAATGGCTGGGAAGGGATCAAAAGGGCTCAAAATGATAAGACATAGCCATTATTTTCTTGAGCTCTAAAATACCTTTAAGATAATTGTGTAATAAATGACCTAAGATGCAAAAAATTTAAAAAAACACAATAAGCTTTAGCCAAAAATACCAATGAGAAGAAGGGTTTGAATTTTTAGGACTACCAACCTATGTAACTACAAAGATGAATGGGAAAAGAAAAATTTAATATTTTTATTTTCAGTAGAGTTGCAATTTTTATTACAAAGGTTTTATGTACGTTAGTGACATACCTCTAGGATGAAAAGTTGACATCTTTTTGAAAGATGTGAGATTGAAGTTGTTTTTCTTAATTTGATTTCAATTTAGCTATTCAAGCAATTGAAACAATTGAAAAGAGAGGAGGAGGTGTTTTTGGGTAATTAGCTCAAAGATATTTTTTCGCAAACACGAAAATATCAATCACGCTCACACACATCAAACAACAGCCACACCTCTACACTTTCTCAAGAAAACCCATGTCATATATGTATGAATTGAACTTGCAAATTAAAATCAAATCAAAGCCAAGCAATAATTGAAAGATGGATTTAACATGTAATAATCCGTAACACAACATATTTGGATGGGTAAACAGAGATTTCATTAACGTTATTGCAAACCCTGTGCTATTTGACGAAGATCTCCATACCCTGAATTTGGGTTCATTCCCATTCAATCTCTTCTAACTCTAATCCTTCCTCAAAATGTGCATTGTCTCCACAGCCTAAACAAGGAGTAAAGTCGATACGCAGAAACCATAGCTACAACTGAAGAAAAATGCTAACAAAGTAATCCCAAGGGGAACAAGCAATCCCAGTGGAGAGAGAAGGTTCCCCTTTTCCACCCTAAAATCTTCTATTTAATAGAGAAATTAAGGTTTTAGGATGGATCAAATCTTGGCAGCATTATATAAGATGACTACACATGCCACTATCATCGCACTCAAAACCCTATTTTATGGATATTTAATGTTTTTAGCTTTTTAGGATGTTGAGCATGTCTTTGAGGTCAATTTCAGTCCCCAAGTAACAATTGCCACATGCTTTATGAAGAGAACTACTCCCAATGATATCAAACAGTCGCAAATGCTGTTGGGATCCCTAAAAATGATAATTGTGGTAATGAATTTTCCTTATGAGCATTATATCAGGGATAACCTGCAATGTAGAGGAATGTATGCAGGGACGGGGGTATTCGGCAAAACCCCTGACTTGGTTAAGGCGTGACCGAATCAAGTTGCTAACCCCACCCTCTCCTCAGGGCGAGCCTGAGCCAGGCATTGCTAGCCCTTGGACGTCCTATTTCTCTTCTTGATTGTTGGACTTGGTATGCAAAAAAACACAATATCGTTGAAATGTCACTATGTTCCTCTTTAAACCTTCCCCTTCCCTTTGCAAGGCCTGGGTTGCCCTTGGATGCCCAACAAAATTGAGTCTAATCCACAAGGGTGAATTCTCAGTGTGAGTGCAAGCTGCCATTTTAACTCGTAAATTACTTCAGCTTGTAGAAGTTTTATAAGTAATTTCATCATGATGAAGAAATAAGATAAACACCGAAAACAATGAAGGAAACGAAATAGTTGACATAGTGTAATATTTTACTAAGTGGGTAATTCCATTACTGTGAAGTTATGCTTTTTGGATTGTTAATAAAATCACCAATAATGGTTTCCTTGATTGTAGTTATTGTTTAAAACTCATTTCTGTTGTTGTGGAATCAGGGATGGGTGCTACTTTGAATGTAGGAAAACCCAAGAAAGGTTCGACAGTAGCAATATTTGGCCTTGGGAGTGTTGGACTCGCTGTAAGTATCCATAAAAGGTGTTCTTTATTTTCATATGTATACATATTGCTAAACACTGTAGTTACAAAGTCTGCAAATTTTCTGTTAAGGATTATTCTGTTCAGTTTCTATCACTGCATTTTCATAGAGATCAATCTGATAAAGGTACCATCTAAGTGTCTGTTAGCCTTCTGATCTGGGCTTTAACTATATAGGCCGCCGAGGGGGCAAGAATTGCAGGAGCTTCTCGAATAATTGGAATCGGTTCAAACAGTGCCAAATTTGAACAAGGTTGTATATTGCCTACTTCCATTATTGAACTGTCTGTGTACATATGTCAACTGTAAAATTGCCTTTCTGATTCGTTCTTTGAATTCTGTCGTGTAATCTTTCCTTTCTCAGCAAAACTATTTGGCGTAACGGAATTTATAAACCCGGCAGAACACGAAAAACCTATTCAGGAGGTATATCCAGCTTTCTCTTATTAAACGAAATGTTTTTTATAAACCAATATGTATTCATTTTAAATTAGGATCTAATATTTTTTATCCATTTTAAATTAGGATCTAATATTTTAATAGCATAGATCCATCTTAAACACAAATCTAATATCAACTAAAAAAATCCAATTGCTAAAACTATCTTTATTACAAGTTATTTGTGAAGGGTTGCATTGTTGTTGGCACTTATCTGCCCACTGTTATTTGTGAGGCTTGCATTGTTGTTGGCACTTATCTGGCAACTGTTGAGAGCATTAATTTTAATGTTTTATCCTGTCTCATCTTTGTCTGAATGCTGTCAACTGTTATTTGTGAGGCGTTGCATTGTTGTTGGCACTTATCTGGCAACTGTTGAGAGCATTAATTTTAATGTTTTATCCTGTCTCATCTCTGTCTGAATGCTGTCATAAATGAATGCTGTCAAAGTTAATTTTAGTTTAGTTAATGCAGTAGTCTATAACGCGACTTTTTGAAAGCTTTTCCGGCAGTTTTTTCCGGTCAAAATCCGGCAGCAATTCATTGGAATCCCAAGTTTAATAGCTAGTTTCTGCACAATCAATGGCTCCCAGGGGTTTTTCAGGGCGCTGAATCCAAATATGCAGTTAAAAAACCATTTTAACTGCTAAAAATCGAGATTTAACCTCATTTCTTCCGCCGGATTCCGTCACTGGAATCTCCAAAAAGTCGCATTATAAACAACTCCTTAGTTAATTGAGTTTTAATTCAGTTAAGTTCAATTATTTATGGCTACATATTCGAGTTTATTCTTGTCCATGTTTTTCTATCACTCAACAACCAACTTTAAACCTGAACTCTGCCTCTAATTTGAGAGAAATAAAATAAATAGTGAACTTATAATATATTGTAATGGAAACTAAAATAAAAATTATGGAAGCTTATTATCATTAAAACTTCTTACAGGTAATCGCAGAAAGAACTGATGGAGGTGTGGACTGCAGCATCGAATGCACAGGGAATGTTAAGACCATGATTCAAGCCTTCGAATCATGCCATGATGTATTACCTCTGAGCTCCATTTCGTTTAGAACCATAAGCTGATCGCTTCCTTTTGGGCAAATGCCTGCAATGCATATGCTGATCAGCGAAAGAGCATTTAATCCCATAATTTTTTTCTTTCTTTTCAGGGTTGGGGTGTATCCGTTTTAGTGGGGGTTCCTCATGCAGACGCAGTCTTCGCAACGCATCCTGTGAACTTTCTAAACGAGAGGACGTTGAAAGGAACCTTCTTCGGAAACTACAAGCCTCGTTCTGATTTGCCAGGTCTCGTAGAGATGTATTTAAATAAGGTAAGACTTCAGTCAACTATTTAGGCTAGTTAACATTACATGAAATTCATTCACTTTCTTAGGTTTCCTGATAGAAATGACTGTGTCAAACCTTAACCAGAGAGTACTTTAAGTTCATTGTTCTTGTTTGTTTGTATAAACAGGAACAATCTATACTTGCGCAGTGTACTTATGCTTATAATGTATCATTTATTTTCTTGGTTGTTAATTTACAGGAGCTTGAATTGGATAAATTTATTACACACGAGGTTTCTTTTGCCGACATCAACAAGGCATTTGATTACATGACTAATAGAGAGGGTCTGAGAACTGTGATTAAAGTTGCTGATTAAACAGTGGGAAAAACATATTAATCCCGGGGTTGAGTTTTAATCAGTGAGGTATAATATTTTACATTTTGTCTGAGAACTGTGATTAAAGTGGCTGATTAAACATATTAATCGTGGGATTGAGTTTAAATCTGTGAACGTTCACAGATATAATATTTTAAATTTTGTGAATGTACTCATGGTTACCGGTTGAAGTGTGTCAATATTCAAAGGCCATTTTCATATGCTGAGGTTCAATAGTAATTTAGAATATTTCAGATGTGGATTTTTGTGATATATATATATATATATATATATATATATTATATATATATATATATATATATCAAATGGGAGAAAAGTAAATAGAATTGCAAGTGAAGGGTTTAACTCACCAAAAAAAAAGGATGAGGATATGAACAGGAAGATCATCATTAATTATTATGGGTGAGGATATTTACTTAGAGTAGTATGATGATACATAGAAAGTAAGATAAAAAATAATTATTTATTTAAATAATATATATATTATATATATATATATAATTTAAAGTGGTTAGAAAGTTATTGAAAAAGAGTTAAAGAGTTAGGTTGGAGTTATTAATAATTATGGAATAATGGATCATTTTGTTATGTTTAGGATTATTGTGGAGAAGTGTTACAATAATGAAACCAACATAGATCTATTTTAAACATAGATTTAGTGTTACAATAATAAAACCGACATAAATTCATCTTAAGCACAAATCTAACATGAGCCGAAAGGTATTTTTTTTGCTATTAATATATATTTAAGAATAGGCAGATATTAATTCATAACCAACATTAGATATTTTATTATATACAACATTAATTATTATTACTATTTGATACACATGAAGTTGATATTATGTGTTAAAATATTTTTGAAAAACATAAAGTTTAAACATCTTACACATAATTTTTTTTATTTACTTCTAATTACTATTTAGAGAATATTTTATTTTTATTTTAAGAGGGACAAACAAACAGACTAACACATCACCTTCATTTTGGGCTATAGAATGAGCCTCTTGGCTCAATCAATTTCCTTTGTTTTGTTGACTTTAGAAAAGTTTTTGACATAATTGTTAGGATTAACCTATCAAATATGTTAGAAGAGCTAAAAGTTCCTATCAAGTTGAAAGTTGTTACGGTAATGTTGTATGAGAACATTATTGGTAAGTTTAGGAATAATAAAGGTTGGCCGGAAGAAATTAATTGTAGTTAAGCAAGCATGCTCCCTATTCCGTGTTTTTTTTGGTACATACATTGACAAGTTAGAGGATTGTTTGGAAGAAGTTGGTTGTCTTAGCTCGACTCTTGTTGGTATAATCATCATCCTTCTTTACATTGATGAAATTGTTCTTATGGGAAGGAGCCCCTATAACCTTTGACAAGAAACTAAAAGTCCTCAAGGATTTTTGCTCTAGTACGGGTATGATTGTTAATAGTGACAATGAATGTTATGATAATTAAATCCAAAAAGATCACTTATGTTAATTCCATGTATATATGGCATCAACAATGGGAAGGAAGTGACTTCATACAAGTATTTGGAAATTGATCTTCATCACAAGTTCATCCAAAAAGATAACATTAAGAAATGATAAATGGAGCGTGGAAAGCTTATTGTCGATTTGAAAACAATTATAAATCAATGGACCTTTGGCTATGGGATAAGAATAAACTTTTCTTTGAGACTCTTGTCACTCGTGTTATGTTATATAATTGCAAAGTCTAGGGCTACATTTTCTCTAGTGAATTGTTGAGAAAGATAAAGTAAATCCAAAAATATTATACAACTTGCAATCTCAAAATTAAAAGCAATTCACTGTATCCTTATTCCTCATGGAAGTGAGCATTTTTCCCATTTAGAGCACAACAATATTTAGATTCTTAATATACAAGAACAAGATAAATGACATGGAAGACATGATGCAGGAGCATCCAGCTAGGGCACCATGACTAGGTGTTGGTTTATGCCAGGTGGGAGAGTTGTATTAGCATATTGGTTTCTTTACGTTCAGTTTGTCAATGTAGGAAGTAGGACTTTGTTTTTCTTTTTAATCTTAGTATTAGTCAAGGACAGTTTGGTTGGTTAGGGTCATTAATTTGTTTGTCTTTAATCAACAATAGGTTAATAATTGTTCTGTCATTTTAAAGGAAAAAGACAAATATGTCCAATGTAAAATCTTGCCGTATAGGCAGAACTGAATACATGGATAGTTATGTAACTATAAGACTTACAACTGAAAAAGTAACTACACAGTCGAGTAACTGTAGACAGAGGACATAAATGTAACATCGAAAATCATTAAGGGGGTTCAGCATTTTGCATACAGTAATAAAAAGACAGAACAAGTTTATCATCCATCCATCTGTAACAATTTCTTCATACTGTGTATCTATATTTCTTAACCATTAAACCATTCAAAAATGACAAACAAAGTGCAGACATACAACTTTACGCTTTTCCTCTCTTAAGGAATATAGTACTGATAGGTCGAACGCATACAAGCTTTTCAAGACGAGAATGGACAAACAGTGAACAAGCTCGTGGCCGGAAGAATTCAACACAGCATAACCCACTGAACGAGAAAACAAGAACCTGAACACCGATTAGATAAACCCCAAACAAAGGTAACTCGTGACAGTCTGTTCAATACCATATCTTTTCATTTCCAACAGAACAAAAAAAACGTATGTTTGTTACCACGTAACAGTTCAATATTATATTGCCGGAGAAAGTAGAAGACATAATGTTCATGAAACAGAGCAAACCTTAGTCGAGGGTTTGACATCGTAAAAACCTCGTGTCCAACTATACGGTTCAATGAAAGCGAATTACAAAACTGGACTTGTAACAAAGGTGAGCCTAGGTCGTATAACAACACAAGCAAGAGCCAAACAAACAGACGTTGAGGCGCGACCAACCAACAAATTATAGACCCCAGTTACAACCCTATAAAGACTACGGTGACAGAGCCTACCAGAAAGGAACCAGAGAGTTTGAGAACCGAAGAGTTGAAGCCTTCAACGTCCAAGTTCGAACCTTAACCTGCGAGGCCAGAGCAGGTAAATGTCAGTCTAGCCACACATAAAAGAAAACAAGAGAAATATAGTTTGGGCAAAGAAAGAACGAGACCCTTACCTGAGGACGCGTTTGTACAAAGAGAACGCAGGCTATAGAGCCACAGAACACGAAAGTTACCTAAGACAAAGAGGCAGACATTGTCAGCACTGGAACCAGGTAAAAGCAGAAGTAAAGCATGGAAAGTTGAATGACCTGAAAAATCAGAGCAGAGCGAGCCACCGTGCCTGTAACCTGAGAATGCGGAGACAATAACGAATAAATTTAGCAGCAGAACCATAGAAAAGCAAACAAACAGCAGGATAATAACAGTTGAGAACCATACAAGACCAACTAGTGGTCGATTCCATGCTCGAGTAGACAAAATAACAAATTGTGCCCCGAAAATAAATAAACCAACCTCCAGAACGCGTGATAGGGCCGCACAACAAAGAACATAGTCACCAACAGCACAGGCAAAGCCTGTAGCTCAACATTCATTCGCAGACAGACCGAAAAAGACCATTAGTAGAGAAACCCTCGCAGAGTTCACCTTGAAGAGCAGAAAGTCGAAATGACAAAAATGCCAAGGGTTTTGCCCGAAATGAACTAGCGGGAAATGAGGATCGAGACAGGATAGATCAGCTGTTGCTTTAACAATCAACCGTAAATGATTTCAACAGCCATGGAAAATATCTATTGATTACAAGTGCGATTAAAGCCTAATCATAAACCGAATCTAAGTTAACAATCAACACCGGACAAACTTTGGTTTAAGTCATACATTGGAGTGTGGGCTGGGTCCCATCATAGTGGTATCAGAGCAAAATTTAAAATTAGTTTGAGAAATGGAGGTAGGAAGGCGAGGTCGTGGCAGAGGTGTTCGAAGGATAGCAGAGGAAGGACTGAGAGAGGAGATTAGGATTCTTACTGCCCGTTTGGAGGCATTGAGGCAGGGAGAAGAAGGGATCCAGAGATAGGTAATGATAGCGAGGAGGAAGCTGTAGCAACAATAGATGGATCGGATGGAGACGACTCGGAAATGAGACTGTTGAGGTCGGTCTTAATGGCAAGTAGTAAACCCAAACCAAAACTCCCAAATTATGATGGTAGTTTGTCCATGGAGGTTCTGTTAGACTAGATTAGCGAGCTAGATGAGTATTTCAAGTGTGAGGAGGTCAGTGAAGACCACACAGTTAAGTTCGCAGCGACAAAGTTGAAGGGACACGCAGCCCTGTGGTGGGACAATGTCCAAACAGAGAGAAGGAGATTGAATAAGTTGCTGATCAAAAACTGGTCAAGGATGGTGGCCAAATTGAAACGCAAATCTTTGCCTAAGGATTACCAGATTGCACTACACAGGCAAGTGCAGAATCTGAAACATAAGGGGATGACAGTGAGGGAATACACTGAGGAGTTCTATCGAGTGAACTTAAGGGCCGGTTATATAGAGGATACCTCGGAGAAGACAACCATGTATGTAAATGGTTTAAGGCTAGAAATTTTAAATGAAATTAGTATTCTTTCTCCAAAGAACATTGAAGAAGCATATCAGAGTGCTATGAAAGCTGAAGAGAAAATTACTAGAAAGCAAAATGCCAGGAGAGGACGAGGAACAAGCAGAGGAAGAGGCCAGTCCTATGGCAGAGGGCAAAACTAGCAGTAATGAGGAAGGCAACAGTTCTAAAGCTTTCAGAATAGTAGAAAAAGGGGATAGCACAAGAGGAGGTAGGCCATATCAGCGAGATAGGGGAAATGGCAGAGGTAGAGGCGCTGGTTATCAATGTTACATGTGTCATAAGTGGGGATAGATCATTTGAGTGTCTTGAGGCAGACCAAGCTGGACAAAGGGGTGCGTATGTTGCACAACCAGAAGAAGCAGAGGCACCTCCCCAAGAAGTAGAAAATGCTCCAGAAATAGGGGAAGCCCTGGTTTTGAACAAGGTGTTGTTGAAACCAACGAAAGAAACCACCAAACAAACGCAGCAGAAAGCTTTGTTTCGGACGGTTTGTAAATCACACGGTAGGTGCTGTAAGCTAATTATTGACAGCGGTAGTACAGATAACTTGGTGGCCACAGAGATGGTGGAAAAGTTGGGGTTGAAGCTATTGAAACATCCGAACCCTTACAAAGTTTCATGGCTACAAAAAGGTCATCAGTTGCTGGTAGATGAACAATGTGAAGTGGAATTTCATATCGACAAATATAAGGATAAGGTCATTTGTGACATAATGCCGATGGATGTATGTCACACTCTGCTAGGCAGGCCATGGTAGTATGACAAGAAAGTGGTACATGGCGGAAAGACAAATTGTTATAAGTTTGTCAAGGATGGGATCAAGCACACACTTGTGCCCATTAAGGAGGAAGAAACAACAGGGACATTTCTGAAACAAGTTGAGGACAACGAGGTGAGCTATGCTGTTGTAAGAAGAGCGAAGACGGTGCTGCTGCATACATAAGTGTCAGATTTACCCACAAAAATTCAGCAGATGTTGCAGGAGTTTACGAACATAGTGGTGGATGATTTGCTAGATAAACTGCCCCCCAAAAGAAGCATAAGTCACCATATTGACTTCATACTCGGAGCAAGCTTGCTAAATAAGGCAGCATATCAGATGAGCCCCAAAGACAATGAGGAGATTAGAAAGCAGGTGCAGGAACTGCTAGACAAAGGACTGATAAGGGAGAATTTGAGCCCTTACGCAGTTCCAACGGTTCTCTCTCCCAAGAAAGGAGGAGAGTGGCGGATGTGCACAGACTCGAGGGCCATCAACAAAATCACCATCCGGTACAGGTTTCCACTGCCACGGATGGACGACATGATGGATTGCCTAAGTGGGGCAACGTATTTTTCTAAGATATATTTAAAGAGCGGGTATCATCAGATCCGAATTCGAGAGGGGGATGAGTGGAAGACAACCTTCAAGACTAACGAGGGACTGTATGAGTGGCTGGTTATGCCATTCGGACTGAGCAACACACTCAATACATTTATGCGGTTAATGAATGAAATGATGAAAGAATACATCAGAAAATTTGTGATAGTGTACCTGAATGATATACTAATTTTCAGTAGGACAAGGGAGGATCACCTTCGACATGTGCGGAAAGCACTGGAAAAATTGCAGCAAAATAAGCTGCTGATAAATCTGAAAAAGTGTACTTTTTTGCAAAAAGAGTTGATTTATTTGGGCTTCGTAATAGCAGAAAACGAGCTGAAGATGGATCTGGAGAAGATTGTAGCGATAGTTAATTGACCATCCCCGAAAAGCTTATTTGAGGTACGTAGTTTTCATGGGCTGGCGAGTTTTTACCAGAAATTCATAAGAAATTCTAGTGAAATCTACGCACCTATGTTGGACACTATCAAAAAGGCCAGTCAGCCTTTTCGATGGACTGATGCAGCAGAGAGGAGTTTTCAGCTACTAAAGAGGAAGATCACAGAGAGACCAATCTTGAGATTGCCAGATTTTAAAAAGCTCTTTCAGGTTCGCTGTGATACTAGTGGTACGACTATTGGAGCTGTACTCAGCCAGGAGGATAAACCTGTTGCATTTTTCAGCGAGAAGTTAAATGAAAGCAGGCAGAAACATTCGTCCTACAACAAGGAGTTCTATGCTGTCATCCAAGCACTGAAGCATTGGACACACTATTTGCTGGGAAATGAATTTGTGTTGTTTTCGGATAATTTTGCACTGCAGTATGTGATGCAACAACACAAGCTGAATCACAAACATGCCAAGTGGGTGCAATATTTGCAGAGTTTCACCTTTGTGTTGAAACATGTTAGCGGGCAGGCCAACAAGGTGGCAGATTCATTGAGTAGGAGGACCTTACTTTTGCAAGAGAGTACTATACAAGTGTTGGGTTTTGAGCACTTGAAATATTTATGTCAGACTGACACAGATTTTAAGGAGGCCTATGAGGTATGTCAGAATCCCTTGGTGAGAGATAATAGTCCATGATTGGACTACAACTTGCAAGAGAAACTGTTATTTAGAGGAGGACAGCTATGCATTCTTGACTGCTCGATGAGAGAGAATATTATTCGGGAGAAGCACAGTGGAGGTCTAGCTGGACATTTCGGCATAGACAAGACACTCGAGCAGCTCAGTCATTTTTACTTTTGGCCAAGAATGCGAAGGGATGTACATCGATTCGTGACCAGATGTAAAGTGTGCCAGTTAGTGAAGGGTCATAGTCAAAACACGAGACTGTATACACCATTACATGTTCCAAGCAGACCATGGGACTCAGTCAGCTTGGACTTTGTCTTGGGTCTACCAAGGACACAGCGGGCTTATGACTCGGTAATGGTAGTAGTGGACAGGTTCTCGAAGATGGTGCACTTTTTCCCTTGCAGAAAAACCAGCGATGCCACTCATGTGGCCCACTTGTTCTTTACAGAGATTGTCAGGCTACATGGTTTTCCTAAGTCGATTCTTTCTGACAGGGACGTGAAGTTCACAGGGCACTTTTGGCGCACCCTGTGGAAGAAGATGGACACACAGTTGAGTTACAGTTCTGCTTATCACCCGCAAACCGATGGACAAACAAAGGTGGTAAACAGAAGTCTGGGAAACCTGCTACGAAGTTTGATTGGAGAGAATTTGCGGATGTGGGATTGAGTGCTTGCTTAGGCAGAGTTCGCTTATAACGACTCGCCTAATTGCAGCATGGGTTACAATCCTTTTTAGATCTTGTATGGCATGCATCCTCGCGGAGTGCGTGAATTGCGAGATCTCGGACAACAAGAGAGGTGAAGCGCAGATGGAGAATATTTCGCTAACGCGATGAGAGATTTGCATGAGCAGGTGAAAATTAAATTGCAGGACAACAACCAAAAGTATAAACAACAAGCAGATTTGAAAAGAAGGGAAGTGCAGTTCAATGTGGGAGATGAAGTCCTCGCGCATTTGTGCAACGAATTCTTCCCTAGAGGTGCATACAACAAGCTTGAGTACAAGAAGATCGGTCCTTGCAAAGTCCTCCAGAAATTTTCGCGAATGCTTATGAGATACCGCTGCCACCAGGGATAGGCATTTCTCCCATCTTTAATGTGGCAGACCTATTTCCTTACACTTCTGACCCAGAAGAAGAAGATAGAACCACACGGCCTACACGGAATACTCAGGATGGAGGAGAAACTTGGATGAGACAAATGCCTTACGTTCAGCCTCCCGAGATCGAGAGAATCCTCGATACCCAGGTGGCCAAACGAACTCGGCGAAAGGAATATCTGCAATACCTGGTCAAGTGGAAGAACCTTCCTATTGAGGACAGTTCGTGGTTTGATGCCAGGCAAATTGAGCAGGCAGGTTCTTCAGTTGAGAAGCTTATGGACTGGAGTCATGATTTCTTTTTGCCCCGGGAGCCTGATGCAGGAGCATCCAACTAGGGCAACATGACCGGGTGTTGGTCTTTGCTAGGGTGGAGAGTTGTATTAGCATATTGGTTTCTTTACGTTCAGTTTGTCAAAGTAGGAAGTAGGACTTTGTTTTTCTTTTTAATCTCAATATTAGTCAAGGACAGTTTGGTCGGTTAGGGTCATTAATTTGTTTGTCTTTAATCAACAATAGGTTAATAATTGTTCTGTCACTTTAAAGGAAAAACATAAATATGTCTAATGTAAAATCTTGTCGTATAGTCAGAACCGAATACATGAATAGTATGTAACTATAAGACTTACAACTAAAAAAGTAACTACGCAGTTCAAGTAACTGTAGACAGAGGACATAAATGTAACATCGAAAATCATTGAGGGGGTTCAAAATTTTGCATACAGTAATAAAAAGACAGAACAAGTTTATCATCCATCCATCTGTAACAATTTCTTCATACTGTGTATATATATTTCTTAACCATTAAACCATTCAGAGATGACAAACAAAGTGCAGGCATACAACTTTACACTTTTCCTCTCTTAAGGAACAGAGTATTGACAGGTCGAACGCATACAAGTTTTTCAAGACGAGAATGGACAAACTGTGAACAAGCCCGTGGCCTGACGAATTCAATGCAACATAACCAACTGAACAAGAAAACAAGAACCTGAACACCGATTGAACAGAGGTAACTCGTGACAATCTATTCAATACCGTTTCTTTTCATTTCCAACAGAACAGAAAAACATATGTTTTTTACCACATAACAGTTCAATATTACATTGTCGGAGAAAGTAAAAGACATAATGTTCATGAAATAGAGCAAACCCTAGTCGAGGGTTTGACATCGTAAAACCCTTGTGTCCAACTATACGGTTCAACGAAAGCGAATTACAAAACTGGAACTGTAACAAAGGTGAGCCCAGGGCGTATAACAACACAAGCAAGAGCCAAACAAATGAATGTTGAGGCGTGGCCAACCAACAAATTATAGACCCCAGTGACAACCCTACAAAGACTACGGTGGCAGAGCCTACCAGAAAGGAACCAGAGGGTTTGAGAACCGAAGAGTTGAAGCCTTCCACGTCCAAGTTTGAACCTTGATCTGCGAGGCTAGAGCAGGTAACTGTCAGTGCAGCCACAGATAAAAGAAAACAAGAGAAATACAGTTTGGGCAAAGAAAGAACGAGACCGTTACCTGAGGATGCGTTTGTACAAAGAGAACGCAGGCTATAGAGCCACAGAACATGGAAGTTACCTGAGACAAAGGGGCAGACATTGTTAGCATTGGAACTAAGTAAAAGCAGAAGTAAAGCATGGAAAGTTGAATCACCTGAGAAATCAGAGCAGAGCGAGCCACCGTGCCTGTAACCTGAGAATGCAGAGACAATAACAAATAAATTTAGCAGCAAAACCATAGCAAAGCAAACAAACAACAGGACAGTAACAATTGAGAACCAGACAAGACCAACCAGTGGTCAATTCCATGCTCGAGCAGACAAAATAACAAATTGTGCCTAGAAAAAGAATAAACCAACCTCCAAAACGCGTGATAGGGCCGCACAGCAAAGAACATAGTCGCCAACAGCATAGGAAAAGCCTGTAGCTCAACATTCATTCACAGATAGATCGAAAAAGACCATTACTAGAGAAACCCTTGCGGAGTTCACCTTGCAGAGCAAAAAGTTGAAATGACAAAAATGCCAAGGGTTTTGCCCGAAATGAACTAACAGGAAACGAGGATCGAGGCAGGACAGATCAGCTGTTGCTTTAACAATCAACCATAAATGATTTCAACAAACACGAAAAATATCTATTGATTACAAGTGTGATTAAAGCCTAATCATAAACCGAATCCGAGTTAACAATCAGCGCCGGACAAACTTTGGTTTAAGTCATACATTGGAGTGTGGGCTGGGTCCCATCAAGACAAGAGGTTTCCTAAGACTACTCCAAACTTTAGTCAAAATCACTTTTGGCTCAAGTGGGGATGGCATAAAGCTGCAAGTCTTGGCTAAATAATTGGGGAATAAAGAAATAGGTTAATTTGCATATTAACAATTATTAAATATTATTACATCTAAACTTAAGTAAAAATTGTGGTGCAATAAAGAATGAGAAGATAATTTTTTTTATAGATATTATAAGGATATGATCAGCTCTAATCAAGAAGATCAGAAATACATCTCAATTTTGATTAACATAGAGAAAAAAATCAACATTGTTAAAATAAGAACAAACTCTCATGAGCTCCATAGTAAAACAAAACTTTGAATAATTCCCAAAATGTCATGGGTCACAAAGAATTTGTCATCTTTATGACACTAAGAAGATTGAAGATGAAAAAAACACTTCTTTTAAAATGTCTTGCATACACTCAAATCAAATCACAAATTTAAAATATTTGTTACAAAATTGATTTTCAGAACCATTTAACTCATCAAAATTATAGTGATCCAGGAATGTTCTTTTAAAGATTTTCAAATATAGAAATACAATTCTAAAGTAGACCAAGTACTTTCTTACCTTTCTTAAGGTTCAATAGACCAAATCTTGTTTTGGTGGACATTAATCACCGTCGTCAAAAAACACTTCTTTTAAAATGTCTTGCATACACTCAAATCAGATCACAAATTTAAAATATTTGTTACAAAATTGATTTTTAGAACCATTTAACTCATCAAAATTATAGTGATCCAGGAATGTTCTTTTAAAGATTTTCAAATATAGAAATACAATTCTAAAGTAGACCAAGTACTTTCTTACCTTTCTTAAGGTTCAATAGACCAAATCTTGTTTTGGTGGACATTAATCACTGTCGTCATCATAATGTCATAAGAAAATTACCAAGAACTTATGTCACAAATGTGAAAATGCTCAATGATTTGATCATGCTCTAGGAGATTTTAAGGAGATTGTTCACACCTAAGGAAAATGAGGGGATTGTCTCTATGTCCTTTGAATTTCAGAAAAATCCCCAATGCCCCTTGTGTTGTATGTCTTTAGATGGGTTGTGGATTAAAACATAGTTAAAATTATATGGTGGATTGAATGATATGTGTTTAAAAGACATTATTTAAGGTTAGTTGCAACTTGCAACTATGTCATGTAATTATTTGTATATTAAAATAATGATATTAATTTGATATTGTTGATTGGGTTAATCTCTAGTGGTTGGAAGGAATGATTGAAACCCTTTTGAAAAAGAATTATACTAATTTAATATTGAATTATGTTACTAATTTGATATCATATTAGAGTATTCATATTATTATTCTATAAAACTTATGTAATTTTAAAGCTAGATATAAATATCATTTGCTCATTTAAATTATTTTTAATTCTAAAATATGTTCAGTTTTCTTGACTTTTAATTATCTATTATAATGGAGAACCAACGATATTTGTTTTGAATGATTTGAGGGAAAAATTCTACCTTGAATAATTTGCAAACTTTAATGTCAATTTGACTCTAATTTCAAAGTGTAACCTTCTCAGATTTGTCACTGATATTTTTTAATTTAAATATTATATGTTTTTTTTGTTCATCAAATTGTATGAGTTTGACTTCAAGTTTGCTAAGCCATCAAAATCACTTGAGGATAACACCTGGCCTAAGCCACACCAACCCTTAACATGGTTGGATTTTTGCTCACACCCCATCACCATTTATTCTACGCCTTGTGGGCTTAAATATTACATGTTAAATATATCAAATTGATTTAAATAGATATTTTTTCATAAAATATTTTATTTTAATACATTTATTATTATTTATTATTATTATTTTATAAATGAAATTATTTTATTTTCTAGTTCAAGTTCAAGGTGAAGACTAATACAATAATATTCAAAGGTATATAGTCATTATAATAATACTTCTTATTTTTGTCATTCACAAATAATTAAACTTAGGTGGGAGGAGATAACAATTATTCTCTCCAACCCAAATTGAACTTAAATTTTATATATTATATATAAAAATAAAAATATACTTTAATTATTGTAAATATGATTTTATATAAAATCGAAGTAATCTAGTGTAAATTGCATAGAATAAATTACAATATTTTTACTGCCCCAAGAGACACTTTACAACCTAGTATAGGGGAGAGGAGATGTGTAAGTATTAGATGCCATCTCCTTGATGTCTTTGTGGAGAATGGATATAGTAGGCGCCTTGGTCAGAAGGCTTTCCTTAAAGCCTCTAGAAATGCGTTAATTAAGAAAGAACCAAAGGAGCGCCGACTAGGTGTCCATCTTCCCTATATCTAGGGAACCACGGACAAGATTGCTCGGATCCTTAGGAGGTTTGATATTCCCTCAACCTTCAGGCTCCTCAACACCATTCGTAATTCCCTCCGATCGGTGAAAGATCCTGTTGACCCTAAAGACATGAAGGGTGTTTATTTGATCCCTTGTTCTTGTGGGACACCCTATATCGGGGAAACAGGGCGCTCCATCCATCAGAGAATTTGCGAACATGCAGCTGACCTGAGACATGGGAGAACCAAGTCTTCAGCGTTAGCAGAGCATGTGGATAAGAACAAGCATCATGTCTGTATAGAGGAGGCCAAGGTTGTTGCCAAAGTTGCCCAGTTCCATCATTGTAAATTCATGGAAGCTATTGAAATTGAAAGAAGGCCTAACAATCTCAACAGAGATGACGGCTGGAAGATCAGTCGATGTTGGATCCCTGCCCTTTCGTCTTAGTGTTTCTTCCCCTCCCTCGGTGCCCTCCCCCCTCCTCTTTATCTTTTACGTTGTCGTCGTTCCCCCTAGTGCCTTCCTTTCTTCCTTTTCCTCCTTGATCTTTGGTTTTGTATTGGGTTTTTTCCAGTCTTTCACCTTCTTTGTTTCTAGGTCGCTCTTCCTGTTTGATTTTTTCCTTATTGATATTAGTAAATATAATCTTAACTAATATATA
>APFE030338602.1:145659-176410 GCA_000404065.3 Pinus taeda
AATGTTTGAAGTAGTGATAAAAAGGCTATTATTAATCATGTTAATAAATTTGTGTGTGAATGTTGTGTAGCTAATTAGAATTATTCTTAAATGGGAAGAATCTTAATATCTAAATAGGAGATAGAGAATATAGTTTACATTTAAATTTTAACATAATTTATTATAAATAAATAAGTTTTATCATTAATGTTAAATAACATTTATATAAGGGCATTTATCAGATATATCTATAAGAAAGAGTATATGCACATGTACATTGGATATCTCTGAAATGTGCCTCTGGCTGGCCATGAAGAGCTTGAGGTATTTGAAGACTCCAAACCCATTACCGAATATGTACCAGCAATTTTGTTTCTGTCTGAAGTTTTGATGGAGTTATCCTCTTAGACTTGCGATATATCCTCCTCTTATTTTGTTTTATACGAACATTTTATATATATTAATTGGATGTAGCCCTGAGGAGTGCTGCATTGTTGCTCACTCCTGGTTTTGATTCCCAGCGGCTGATAGTGAACATAGAAACACAATCGTTGTATCTATATTTTAATATATAAAAGTTGGATGGCACAAAAAAGACTCTCATCAAATTAGATATGCCTATAAGAGAGCATCGAAACCCACAATGAAAATCTTCCAAAGGTATTTATTAATTTAAATATAAAGAAATCCATTTCACTAGGTTATTTCAATGGAACATACCAAAACCATTAAAAGATGTGGAACAAGTGGAGTTTTATGAAGATAAACTTTGTGGACTATGATAAGTTGGTAATAGAAACATGAGATTTACCAATCAAGATTCTAGGAGATTTTATCTCCAATTTTTGAAAAATTTAGAAAGTAGCTTCTCAAAATTTTGTTTCCAATATATAAGCAAGACTTAATGGGTAGGTTAGGAGTGAGCTAAAAAACACACATTGCATTTATGGACAGTCTCTCCTAAGTAAGAAGAAGCAAGAGTTTAGGGTGCAACTATGTTTAGATTAATATATAATCAACTTTAGTGGTGAATTCTAATTATATATCAAAATTTCAAGCAAAAAGGATATTGGCAAAGAAATTATATAAGCAAGACTTAATAGGTAGGTTATGAGTGATGCGGTGAATTCTAACTATAGATCAAAATTTCAAGCAAAGGGGATATTGTCAAATCGATTTCTTTATTATTTTTCTTGTTGTAATGATAGTTGATATACATATTTTTTAATTGAAAGTCTATATGTCAGTTCTTTTTGATATTCTATAAAAATGTAGAACATGTCCTTTTGATTGATTTTTCTTCTTCTTACTTTTTTGTTTATCGCCAAATAGCAACATATTTTGTGTTTTTATGCATGGGTTTATTTCTTCTTATGCATGAAAAAGTGTAGATGACATATAATAGTATCATATTACACAAAAATGAACCTATAAATTGAATATCCTAAAATACAACATAAAGTTGAATAGTAAGTAGGTTTTTCATTAATTTATAAAATTTACTAATGGGGTAAGAGTTGTCTCCATGTCATGTTGATGCCTTCTACTCCAAAATTAAACCTAAAAGTGTAGTAAATGTATAGACAAGATTGTAAATAAGTGTATGCATGGAACACTGACATTATTAATGGGAGAGGAAGGTTAGTGGAAAATCAAACACCTAATACAGAGGAAGGTTAGTGGAAAATCAAACACCTAATACCTATAACTCTATACAAGTTCATAGCATATGGACATATATATTTTTGATTTCACATTACATTTACTTAAATTGAGGTGTAATGTGATTTATATCATTTTAAAACATTAAATAATGAATTTGATTCACTTTACTGTTAAATTCAACACAAAAAGGTTGTAGTACAAGTATTATTATATCATTATTAGTCCTTGGTGAGGGTTGGACTGTAGCCATTAATAGATTGTTGACCTATTATTGCTTTCACGTTGACCATAATTTTTTCTACAATCTCTAATGTTTAAGATAGGAGATACAATTTTATATACATACATATAATAATAATATACATATTTTAATTTCATTGGAGGATAAATTTGAATTTTGCTTTGAAAATCTTAGGTTAACCTAAGTTTTTCAATCAATCCAAATTTTAACCATATTGAATATATATATATTTTTTAATATGGAATATTTTAAGTTTTGAATTGATATAACTTTAGGGAGGCTTGACTATCAATTATCCATTTTTCCTTTGAGGTGGCATGGACCACGATGTCTAACATCAATTAACTGATCCATCCTCGAATTGATCACTAGACACCTTTGCATGGAGATGGCTACAACACCTTTAGAAATACACTTTGTTCCCTTACCTCTCCCTTCCTCTTCATTCTGGCGAGACTACTCATATTTTGCTCCACCATGGCTATACCTGTGAATTGCTGCAAATAATTGATGAGATTGCTTAGATTTTGATCCACCATGGTTGTATCTATGCATTAGGGGAATTTTGAGGTCTAAAATGGGCCTCCTAAGAAAAATGTACAACCAAGATTTACTTTATAAGAACCAATAGGATTCAAAATGATGATTTCAACCATGGAGGATGATTCACCATTTTTGGAGTAAAAAATTAAAAATAATAAAAAATAATAAAATAATAAAACTACTTTTTCAACTTGTATTTTAAACTTATCTCCCTAAGGTTTTGCTCAAATTTCGAGCATTAGTACTCACTGGATGCAAAATTTAATTCCTCATCCAAGGAGTACCCATGTTGCATACTTTAGATGGACCTTGCTACATGAAAAATGAGAAATACATGAAAAAACGTGATTGCAATAATGTTTTCCATATATTTCTCATTTTTCGTGTAGCAGGGTCCATCGAAAGTATGCAACATGGGTACTCCTTGGATGAGGAATCAAATTCTACATCCAACGAGTGTTGTCGCTCGAAATTTCAGTAAACTCATAAGGAGATAAGTTGGAAATATGAGTTGAAAAAATAGTTTTCTTATTTTTTCCCTCTAAAATTTGATGATGTAATCTAATCTTATTTTTTTTTTTCCACTATTATTTTATAATTTCCTCAGGAGGCCCATTTTAGACCTCAAAATTCCCCTAATGATTTTTTGTGAAGAATTATTTCCATTCATAACATCCCCCCATGATGAAACCTACAAGAAAAATTATGAGTGGGTGGGTGCCACTTGGTTAGAAATTCCCCGATGAACAACACATATTATCCAACTCAATAACAACCAAATCAGGTAAATTGTTACACGAATTAATTCTACTTAAACCATTGTTGTGATGTTGATTATATTTGAGTAGATGGTTTTATTACCAAGTTCCTCAAGTCTTTATGCTCCATTATCTTAATTTCCATATTGAGAAGCTCCATTAAAATTGGAAAGGTTAACATAAACATTGTTGACTTGCTTCTCCACCTCAATGTGGAAAGATATTTTATAATATTGTTAGTGAATTTTCATTTATGTTGATTAGTAAAATCTCGCTTTCACCAAGTAAACTCATCATTGTTTTACAAAAGAAAAATATTATATGAGGGCAAGTTGCAGTCAAAGACAAGAAAACAAGAAATTAGAATCCTCAACACAAAGTCCCTTTATGAAAACAGAGATAATGGATTTATAATAGTTTATTATCAAACCTTAAAATATGGAAGTACTATTTTCAAGAAATTTGACTCATGTCAAAAATTTGCATTGAAAATGACAACAAATTCATAGTCTTTCGCATAGTCACAATTCATCACTAACTTTAGATTGCCAGCCTTATATATAATGAGCACTACTTAATGTCAATAGATAATATAAAAATCTTTATATTTTTATTTCTGGACTTTTGCTGCAATCATAAATTGCACCTCCATATTGTCTGAGTTATTACTAAGAACTTGCACAAGCATATGGCCATCTTGTTGAATTTTGTAGCTATACTTGGTCTTCATAATTTATATTTTAGCCCTTGTAATGTATAATGAATTTTTAATACATGTCCTTCATGTCATTTTCATTTTTTAGTCTTGAAATAATTAATAGAATACATGTTCTTTATGTCGAATTCAAAAGAGAAATTTTCAAAATTTGAATTTTGAATTGTTGGCTCCAAACTTGTCAAGTCAACCCTCCCTCAAGTCAAGTTGGCTCCAGTGAAAAGACACACCGATTCGAGCAGATAAAACACTATATATAGAGCATTTGACCTCCTCCACAAGGCACCATTCAACCTCTCACAAGTCAAGTACTATGCTTGGAATCCTAGCAAAGAAGAAGTATGAAGCAGGATAAAGAAGGACGAGTCCATCTTTAGCATCTCTCTCTCTCTCTCTCTCTCTCTCTCTCTCACTCACTCACTTGACTTCACACATGTGACTTTCTAGGGAGTTTCAGGGTACCAGGTCAAATTTCTGGGAGCTGTTTCTAGATAACGGGGTCAAAATTCTGGTCAGAACTTTTCCGGAAGTAAGGCCGAGTTTGTGGGCATATTCCGGGAGGTTGAAATTTAGCCTAAGTAGATCAAATAATGCCAAATTTGAAGGGCAGAAGATTGACTTGATAAGAGGGTTGTTTGACCAGGTTTGACCATTGTCTTTTTGGAAAGTTTGACCTTGTTAGGGTCCTATAATTTATACGATCAAATGATGATTAGATGTTTTCTTTCAGTATTACAAATTGTAAATAATATTGCATACTACAAATGATTTCCAAAAAAAAATAAAAAAATAAAAATAAATATGCAAAGAGTATAATATATATGAAAAAAAAAAAGAAAAAGAAATGATAAAAGAACCCCACAGAAAAGAAAAAATGTGAAAGTGATGCTAGTTGAATGCCACTGATAGTACAATAATTTTGAAGAATAACTTCATGAAATTGTGTGTAGCTTGTTCAAAATGCCACAATATTTTTTTGTTGTTTGAAACGTACTGCTTAATCATGTTCAAGCAAATTTCAAATTATGTTAATTTGGTTAGAATGAATAACCTAGCTAAACAGTGTAATCTTGGCTAAGATTAGATTAGGTAGATTAGGTGAATAAATTAATCCAACTGTGTAATCTGGATTAATGTAATTGTTAGATTAGTTTTGAATAGGTTTTTAGTCCTTTAAAATGACAAAACAAATGAGGGTTTGCACTCCTAAACACATCCTAATTACTTTTAATTAAGATAGTTTAGGGGAAAATTAAACTCGTTATGAAACATGTTAACACTTGGTGTTATTTGTCCAAAGTTGGGACCTTATTGTAGAAATATGTGTGCGATGGGACAACTTGTCACTAGTGTTTAAACCCCACTCATCTCTCACGTTCCGATCATATCCCCATCTCATCGAACGACTCCTAGGCCTTTTCGGGCCCTCGCCATGTTTTCTTTTATCGACTAGCAAGGGGAGGGGGGAGGGGTTCGAAAAGCGGTTTCCTCCCCGCCAGTCCCACCCCTATGTGTCACCACCGTAGCATTTCGCACCTCCCCTCTCAATACCATATACCACTCCTACCCCCTTTCGAAAGAGGTTTTTCACCACTCCCGCCATAATCCGCACTCCCTGTTATGTTACCCTACACTTCCACTTCACCTCCACCCCCCTACAGCCACATATCTCCTTCTCGTCAACGGTCCCATGCCTCCTTCCGCCTACTGTTGGTCGCGATGTCAATTAACTGTTGCACCCTCCCATTCGCCACTTCCTCCATTGTGATTTCCTGTTGCTAAGTTAATGCTCCTCCTAGACAGTCGGTCAACCAACGGTTCCCGCTCCTGTTTGAACCTATAACTCTTCCCTCTCACTCTCAATCAATTTCTTTCTGCATTCTCATACTACGACATTGCTATCAATTTGATCCCTATTTCCCTTGTCAATCATCCATTGCTCATAGAGGAATTGCCTCTGAGCCCTCCTTCTCGCACAATTAACAGTTGTCCTATGCCATCCCATTGTCATCTTCTGTAATTTCGTCTTGCTATCACAATGTTCCCAAAATCCAAAATTGATGCCATTGTGATAAATCCAATGCTCTCTCCCTTTGTGGATTTAGACCACATTCCCTTAGTCGATAGAGACTATAAAATCGCCAAAACATAGTGTGAATTCAACCTCTTCGAATTTCACTGCTGGTTACAAGACACCTATCTTGACTAGTCTGATGAGATTGGCCTCTGGAAATCTAGACAACCCCTGTTTGTTTTCCCCTAATCCTATTATTTTCCTGAGTTCTTCCTCAAGTGCCATGCCTCTTATCTCTCAAGTAAAAGAACAATCATCTCCCCTAATGGTGAAATTATTTTCACCATTACCCTTGAGAGTATAAACCAAATGTTGCAGGTCCAACACAGTGAATCCCTGACTCCCTTTTCCATTGAATCTCTTAAATAAATTTACCAAAAGCTCAATTTTCCCCAGAAAGCCAGGATTTTTGAAGTTTTCCTGCCAGAAGATTCTCAATTACCCAAGAAGAACCCCCCTTGTCCCTCTTCTATTTTACCCCAAAGAACTAGACAGAACATCTTTGCCTTGTCTTGCTTACTTGGGTACTTCTCAGATGAATGGGTAGATGAGACCATTTTAGGCTTTCTATCCACCCTTTCCACAAATGAAGGACTAACAGTCATCTTTGACTATGGTCACTTTCTTGCAGATGTAATACATGAAAAAATCCTTTATTTTTTAACTGAAGGAATGTTTAGATATCTTTCCATTCTTATGCATATGTTCATTCCAGATAGACAAATTTCCTTTTGCAGTCCAGAAACTCAATCAGCAGGGTGAACCTCAGTCTGTAATCCTTTGGACTTCAATTATCAGAAAACAATCACAAAAGTACACGTCCAAAGATTTTTATTGATTTGTTTGTATATCCAGCAACTTGTTTGCTGAGTGGCCAACAAATTCCTAGGATCAGTGAAGACATTCAAAAAGTGTTGCATCTCAGTGAGCAGGAGAAGACAGGAGATTGGTATTTATACCAGTCATTACAGAGATCAGAGTTTATGGCTATGAGCTGCCAACCTATAAATTGCCAAAGTAACTTCCTATGAGGATATTTGCCTTGGAGTATACTAGGCAAATAATCTAATCAGACAACATTCACTTTGTGTTAGCTAAGAAGAAGTCCCAATTCAAAATTAAAACACAGATAGGGCCATTCATTTGTAACAACAAAGCAGCAGGAGAGGATGCAGACATCCTATTAGGTTCCTATAATAATAGGCTTCATAATTTTGAATTGACTATGTAAAGTCTTGTAATATTGTACATACTTTTTCTTTCTGCAAAATGTTTTCCCATATTAGAAAATGTAAAGAGGGTGAGTCCTAAAAGAAAAATCAAAGGACTAAAAGAAAAGGATAAAAAAGAAGATAAAATATGGACCCCACCAAAAAGAGATAAAAATAGGAAAGTGTGCACATTCAAATGCCACTACTCTTAGTTTAATTTTTGCAAATAATGTGCGGCTTGTCAAAATGCCATAATTCATGATTATCAAACAGTTTAATCTTGATTCATTCATGCTTTAAATTTCATGTTGATAGATAGAGAATAAAGATCTAGAAAACTGTTTAATATTGGCAGCTTAGTAGTTAGGTAGAGAATAATAGTCATCAGTTTAATCTGAGCCATTGGAAGTTATAAGATTAGAATTAGATAGTTTGATTATCAAAGAAAAATAAAGGGCCAACAAGCTCAAATGCACCCAATAAATAAAAGAAAAATGTTAGGATAAATGATGGGTAGGAAGAAGCAGTTTTCACAAGGCATGGAGAGCATCAATTGGCTCATTTCATATTACTAACTTCCTTCCAAACTCATTTTCCCTTGTAGAAATGTTGGTCAACAAGCAGATAAGTGTTTACAAGAATTCAAGTTCAGTGATAGTTTCAAATGGTAGTATGATCCTTTACGAGTTATCAACAAGTTAAGAATCAAGTTTAAATTAACTCCTTTTGTCCATGATTCCAAACTAGAGATTGAGAAGTACTCCAACCAGCTAGAGTGGTTGGAGGGTACTTTGAAAGAGGTGGAGAAACTAGTTGAAATAGCTCTTGTCTTGTAGACTCCAGCCCTACAAGATAGGAATTCCAAGAGACGAAGAGAAGAAGGTTCATATTAGCTCAAACCACTACTAAAACTAAATTCAAACTAATGTATAGGAAGAAGCCCAAGCCAAATCCTATAAATGAGCAGGAAGAGATAGTTGAGACAATATAAGTCATTAATATAGACTCAGTGGTTAAAGAAAGTGCACCTCCATCAATTTCAGAGGAAACTCATCAGCCTTCAATCTCTAAGACTCAGATTATTCATAAGCAACATAGTGTTGAAGTCTCTTCATCAAGTAAACTAGTGGATAAAGAAAAAGACATAAGGGAGAAATATAAAGAAATCAAATTGAGAAATGAAGCATTGAAAGCTGAAACCTATGCCCAATATATGAAATAGACTCCTAGTGATTAGAATAGATTATTTTCAGTTTTCGACTACAAAACTAGAAAGATGCAAATGGCCTTTCTACAGCCACTGATACAAGGCCCAAAAACAATAACAGATTACAAAAATATAGAATTTGAGGTTTTTTCCAAGGATGTTCATCCTATAGATCAAATTGAGTTTCATAAGAAAGCAGGAGAAATGTTATACTCAACTATGACCAACAAAGCTATGAGCGTACAAAAACTACAATATTTTTTAGAGAATATCAAAGCACAGTTAAAACTAGAGAAGGCATCCTCATAAGAAAAGGATAACATAATCAAAACACTTGAAGAATTGGTCATGAGGAATGGGTATGATCTTAAGAACATCAAAGCAGCTGAAGAGCTTATCAAAAAGAAGAATGAAGACACTGTTGCATTAAAAAAGAATCTGAAATCACCTCCTACTGAACATCCACAAGCAAAATAAGTTTTGGATAATGAAGGCCAAAAAGATGAAATGATGAATCTCATCATTCAGTTGATAGCTCAACTAAAAGAAATGGAGAATGAGATGGAAAAATTGGTGTAGGAAAAGAAGGTCAGCATGGAAGCAGTTACTGTCACTGCCATTCCTGCAGTTACTACAGTAGCTCCATCTACTTCATCAGCTCCATTACCAACAACACTTATATTTACTACATCAACCACTACATCAGTAATAGATTCAATAACAACAACAACTCATACCAATGATGAAGCAGGTAAACTAATCAAAGCCATGCAGGATATGTCCATCCAAAAAAATGAAATAAAAAGAATTAAAGAACAAATAAAAAATCTAAAGGATGAAAAGAAGCCTGTTCAAATCATGCATAAAGATGAAACACAAAAGTCAAACGGATTGAATGAAAGGTTATAGAAGTTAGAGAAAGAATTGGCACTTAAAGAGCCACAGAGCATTCAAAGATTAAAAGTAAAGCAGTGATAGAGTTTAAAGAGTATCATATGAAAGACACTAAACAGAAAAAGAGATAAAGCAACAAAATATCAGTGAAAGCAAACAAAAAGGCCAAATAAGCAGGGACATCTTGCATTAGTTAGATAATTGTCTCTATCTTCTTGCATGAAGATATTTCATTTTCCTTGAATAAATCCTAAATCAGTTTTAGGATATTTTATAGTAGTTTTTTGTATAAATACTTCATAATTCGAGGTATTGAGGGGTGGATTTCTGAATATTTCTATAGTTGAACTCATTTACAACATGAGGGTTTACTGTACTTTTCCAGTTGACAGACAGGACAAATAATAGAAACATTTCTTTACAGGATTCATGTGTTCAGCCACTTCAGTGAAGTATATTTAAATTATTCATGTTCTTTTCTAAGTCATTCCATAAACTTGAATGTTTTTCTAAATTTGAATGGTATAACAGGGATGTTATTGCAAAATTTGTTTAAGTGCACTCTGTTATGAACTGTTATTCATTTTTATGTTTTCTTCTGATATCTGGTTTAAAGGATCCTTAATTTCCCTCTTATCCCAATTGACCTCTTTCATCTTCCTTCATTATCCAGTTGAAGGAATCCTTAACTGCTCCTTGGTACCGATTTCAACTCATTTCACCATCTCAGCCCTAAAGATCTATTGTTGCTTAGTTACCTTGCCCTGTAACATTGCTTTTATAATTGGTTTCCGTTCTGTTTTCTTGATATATTGAATCCATAGCCCAATGGAAAATAGACAAGCACCTATCCATCTAAATCAGTAATTCCACCAACAAATCAAAATCAAACCAAACCAATCAAACATAACTAGCCTAAAATCCATTAAAACAAACAAAGTTAAATCACATAGAGAGAGCCCTCTCTGAGTTTAGGAAGGCTAGATCCCAAGCTCCAAAGTAGGTTTGTAGTTACCTCTAATATTTCTTTTTAACACATTGAACAACCCTTGGAAATTTTGGAGTGATAACATAGTGGCGACCATACTGGGGAACTCAGTCCCTAGTTAAAATCAATCTTAAAGGAAAAAGCTTTCCTCATTTTTTTTACATTAAGGTTTTAAAGGATTGCTTGAAATCATCATTATTAGTTAAAATTTTATCTTCTAAAAGAACATATTATACCAAGGCTCATCTTGATCCACAACCTGCTACAATTATTGATGATCCTGACAGAATTTTAAAAAAACCTAAAAAGCTAGAGAGTCAAGGAAGGGTTAATCAGTTAAAAAAATCAAATTCACTTCCTAAAGAGTTAGCAAGCTTAGAGGATATTAAATTTGACTTATCATTTGAGCATTCTTTGTTTCGTACCAAATCTGAAAATTCAGCCTATGATACTGTAATATATCCCAATTTTATTCAATTTATTGAATCAAAGAAGGATACTATACATCCTGATTTAGATCAACATGTTCTGGATACTTTTGAAAAACTTGATGAGTTAACCTCCACTTTGATAAGGCATATAGACGAAGCCTATTTTCAACAGCCGGTTGAATTAGCTGCCCTAATTGCTGCTACCCTTGAACACTGTACAAAATTTTCAGAAACTGTAAATACAGCCTCATTCAGTACCACCTCACCTATAATATCCATCACAGTTCATTCCACAAAACCATTCATACCTAAACTTCCTCTCCAACCTAATTTCTCAAGTTCATCTTCAAGCAACACTACTTCACCTCCCAGTCAAGCTAAAATTGTAGCCATGGTAAACAGATATGCACCTTTGGCCTTATAAGATCCTTTACATGCTATGCCACATGATAACCAAAGTAAAATTTTGCAGTTTGATGGTACTGGTCAGTATACTGCTCAACAACATGTAAATAAAATGATAAATTATTTTGAGTTACATGAAGTTGATGAGGCTGATGTACGAATAAGATTATTTGCACAAACACTAGCAGGAGATGTTAAAAAATGGTTTAAATCTTTACCTCCTTACCATATTGTTGATCTAGCTACTTTCCACCAATTGTTCATAAATAGGTGGGAAAGAAGGAAAAACCCTCTCCAGATATTATCTGAATATGAGAACATTAGGAGATCTCCTAGTGAATATGTTCAAGATTACTGTACTAGGTTTAACAACATCTACAATGCAGTTCCAGTCAATATCATACCTCCACCAAACTTGGCCCTGATTAAGTTTCCAGATGGTTTTGATGCTAACATGTCCTATTAATTAAGAGAAAGAAATCCTCCAACTTTAGAATAGATGTAGAGTGATGCAGTTAGTGTAGAAGCTAACCTATTGGCTGAAAGAGCTAGGATTAGGAATGAGAGGAGGGTTACCATTAAGGAAGAACCATCCACTTCAGATTTTAAGATAGATAATTTAGCTAAAAGTGTAGAAAGACTAATGGATAGGTTAGAGAATATGGAAAGAAAGCCTCAGTGGGAAAATCAACAAAGACCCCAAATTAGGAACCCCAACTTTCGAAAAAATACTAACACTGGAAAATCAAGAGAAGTTGTACTCGATCAGTAGGTTAGACCACCTTTCTAGGAAAATTATGCTGAAAGTTCACAACAACATGAAGAAGACTAGGAGACCCAGATAAACTTGATGGGAGTAAACAATGAGGATTCCATTTTTCTTACTCAGGAAGAACAAGAATTGTACATGTTGCAGCAATTACAGTTAGAATCTGGAGAGTCCTTTGACTGCAAACAAGGCTATGAATCTGCTATCTACGAAGTTCATAAAAATTATAACCTTAGAAGCAAAAATAACACAAAAGTTCCTCCTAAGAAATCAGCCCAAACCCAAACTAAGAAAATAGTAGAAGCTCCCGTGACCAAGATCCTACAAATTCTGCCTAGAGGAGCTCAGGAGGCCTCCGGCCCAAATATTGTGGACATAACATCAACTCAAACTAAAACTTTAGCTACACCTCAAACTTCAAATGCAACTCAAACTATTCCAAACAATAAATTTGAAAACAAAATGGTTGGCACACAAACTGAAATACCTAGTGCTGGTAAAGAAAACAAAAACACACAAACCACAATTGCTAAGGATGAAATCATTCAATCAGGCAAAACTCAAATTATCAAAATTGAGTTAGCCAAATTGAAAATACCAGTTCCCTTAACAAATATGGTAAAAAATGAATCATACAAAGCACAAATAACTGAAACACTAAACATATGTGAAGGTGAAGATGCTGTGAACCTTAGTGATGATCAACCTGAGTTGTTATTTGGTCCAGAAGTAAATGGCAAACATCAACAAGGGGGTATCCCTACATTCTATATTAGCTTAAATGTTCATGATAAAATCTTACATAATGCTATGTTAGATTCAGGATCATCTCATAACCTAATGCCTAAAGCAGTCATGGAAAGGTTAAACTTAGACATCACCAGACCCTACAAGGACCTGTTTTCCTTTGATTCTAGTCAAGTCAAATGTCTTGGCCTGATAAAAGATCTGTATGTAACTCTAGTCAAGTGCTCAGCAAAGAGTATTGTTATGGACATAGTAGTTGTTGATATCCCACCTAAATATGGTATGTTGTTATCTCTCTCATGGGGAGAAAAGTTACAAGGGTCATTGCAATTAGACATGTCATATGCTACCATTTCTGTATTTGGCCAACAAAGAAAACTTTACAGGGAAACCCTGATGAAATACATGGTAAGTAGTTCAAAAAGACCACAAAATTACCCTATTTATTCCATGCATTCTGATCTGGACTCATTTATCTTATATAATTCAGAAATAGCAAAGACGAAATCACCACTCTAGAAGAAAAACACAAAGAACTTGATAGCGAAAACATAACACATGAGTCTCTATGGAATTTAGATTTTGATGGCTTTGTGAATAGGTTAGGAGTAGGAGCTGGTGTATGGATTTAAAATTTAGAGAATGATCATTCAGAAGGACATGCTTTTAGATTAAATTTCAAATGCACTAACAAAATGGCAGAATATGAAGCTTTAGTGGTAGGCCTTCAAATCATAAGAAAACTTGGAGCTAAAAAAGTTTCCATCATGGGAGACTCGGAACTCATTATAAAACAAGTCAAGGGAGAGTACATTGCCAACAACCCTAGGTTTAGCTGCTACAGAGAAACCATCTTAGACTTGATAAATTGTTTCCTTGAGACTGACTTTGCTGTTATTCCAAGAAAGAAAAATATGCAAGCTCATAGCTTAGCCACTTTTGCCAGCACATGCAAGTTGCCCTTCCAACCAAATCATCAGTACACAGCTGAGGTAAGACATAGGAAAAACATACCTGATAATTTAAAGTGTTGGAAAATTTTCACACATGACAATCAAATTCATGATTTTATGATTTCTGAAGGAGAATTTTGAAATGGTAATATAGACACTAACTGTACATCAGATTATACCATAAATAACAAAATAGATGTAAATGATGTAAATAAGTTAGAACCAACTAAATTCACTAAACTAGAGATAGATCAATTAGAAAATGTAGAAATTGAGGAATTAATCAATGATGAATCAGAAGTTTTACACCTCAAAGACAAATTTTTTCCTAAGGGATTAGCCCCACTAGAAGACATCTTTGATTTCAATGATGTAGCTAGAAAACCTAAAATGGAGCCTCTAAAGCCAATACAGAGGATTGAAACATAGGGACAGAGGAAAATCCTAAGCTTATAAAGATATCTAAGACATTACCCCTAGAAGAAAATCTGAAATACATTATCTTGTTTAAATAATTTCAAGATGTCTTTTCTTGGAGTTATGAAAACCTCAAGTCTTATGACACCAGCATTATTCAACATAAAATACCCATCAAAGAAGATCAAAAGCCCTTTAAACAAAAACTAAGGAGAATTAACCTTGTTCTTATGCCATTAATAGAAAAGGAAGTTAAGAGGATGTACGATGCTCAGATCATAACACCGATTAGGTATTCTAATTGGGTCTCTAATTTAGTCTCCCTTAGAAAGAAAACATGAGGAATCAAACTTTGTGTTGATTTCGGAAACTTGAACAAAGTCTCACTGAAGGATAACTATCCCCTCCCTAAAATGGATCACATTCTCTTGAGGGTGGTAGGGTCATCCATAATTTCATTACCTGATGGATTCTCTGGTTACAATCAAATCCTAGTCCAACCCAAAGATCAAGCAAAGACTGCATTCACCACTCCCCGGGGAACTTTCATGTACTTGAAAATTCCCTTTGGATTGATGAATGTCTGGGAAACATTTCAAAGAGAAATGGACATAGCCATTGCAAAAGAAATCCATGAGTTTTTGGTCATTTACCCAGATGATATCACAATGTTTTCTAATCAGATAATGAACATCTAGATCATCTAAGAAAGATATTCATAAAATGCAGAAAATTTGGCATATCCTTAAATCCCAAAAAATCACTTTTTAGATTAGAAGAAGGAAAACTCCTGAGACACATAATTTCAAAAGAGGGCATTAGAATTGATCTAGTTAGAATAGAGGCAATCCTAAACACCAGTCATCCTAGGAACATTAAATAATTGCAATCATTCTTAGGTAAGATAAATTTTCTTAGAAGATTAATTTCTAACTTAGCAGAACTAATTAGATATTTGAATAACATGTTAAAAAAGGATTCAAAACTTAAATGGATAGTAGAGGCTAAGCAGTCTTTTGAAGAAATCAAAGAATCCCTTACTAAAACACTTGTCCTCATAAGTCCTAATTTTAACAAAGATTTCATAATTTTTTCATTTGCTTCAGAGCACACCGTTGCAACAGTCTTGTTGCAAAAGAATGATGAGGGTTATGAACAAACCCATCACTTTCTTCAGCAAAGCTTTGAGAGATGCTACACTGAAGTAGAATATAATGGAAAAACAAGCCCTTGCTTGAGTGAAATCCATAAAGGATTTCAAAGTATATATTTTATACTGTCACATAATAGCATATGTTCCAAACTCAGTTGTAAAGAACATTCTAACTTAGGATGGGCCTGATGGAAAAAGGGGCAAATGGATTGCCACCATACTAGAATATGAAATGGAAATCAAGCTTACAAAATTGATTAAAGGCCTAGGTTTAGCCAAGCTCATGGCTGAATCAAACTGTCGAGCCTTAGACATAAATTTCATTGCTGCCATAGATGATCAGAAGAGATGGCAACCCCACAAATCAGTGAAGCTTTCATAGATTCACCTTGGTATGTAGACATTATTTTTGTTTTACTCAACCTACAAGCTCCTCCTAGTTTATCTATAACTAAAAGTAGATTCCTAAAAATGAAAGCAATGAAATGTTGTAACTTAGACAATGTTTTATTTTGGAAAGATAATGGTGGCATATTGTTAAATTTTTTATTAAAAGATGAAGCTGACAAAGTCATGCAGGAATTTCATGCAGGGGATTGTGGGGGACACCTATACTAGAAAACAACTGCTGATAAGATTTTAAGGGTAGGTTTTTACTGGCCCACCCCTTTTGCAGATGTCAAAAAACATGTGATCTCCTGTCACGAATGCCAAATATTTGAAGGCAAGAAGAAACTCTTACCATTACCCCTCAAACCTATCTCAACAGAACTGTATTTTCAACAATGGGGTTTAGGCTTCATTGGGGAAATTCATCCACCTTCCTCAACTCAACATAAATGGATCTTGACAGCGATTGATTATTTTACCAAGTGGATAGAAGCCATGCATTCTAGACAAGCCACTGACTTTGTCATCATCTCATTCCTTGAAAACAATATCCTTTCAAGATTTGGATGCCTACAAAAGCTCATTACTGATAATGCAGTTGCTTTAAAATAAAAGAAAATGGTTGACTTCTGTAACAAATACCACATCACCCTTGGCCATTCCACTGCCTATTACCCTCAAGGTAATGGACTAGAAGAATATTCAAACAAAAGCCTAGTCAACATCATCAAAAAGTTGTTAGAAGATAACAAGAAAACCTGGAACAAAAAGTTGGTGAATGCCCTATGGGAAAACATGCTTACTACTAAGAAATCTATTGGTACATCTCCTTATCAATTGGTATATGGGATGGATGCTATTTTTCCATCCTCATTAGGAGTACCAGCGATGAAAATGATTCAAGAGCTGCAAGTACCAAATGATATCCAAAGGAGGATAAACCAAACATTTCATTTGCAGCAAAGCAGGGAAGAAGTTTATATCAAATCCCAAGTAATTCAAGAAAAAATCAAGAAGATGTTTGATAATAAAACTAAAGCAGAGGATTTCTACATAGGTGATCAATTACTAAAATGGGATTCCAAAAGGGAGGACAAAGGGAAACATGGGAAATTTGACTTTCTCTGGAAAGGCCCATATGTTATTTATGGCTATAGAGGAAATAATGCATTTTTCTTGAAAGAATTAGATGGCACAAACTAAGAAGGTGGATTAGTCAATGGTCGAATGCTCAAGCACTATTTTCCACCAGAATGATCAGTAGTTCATCAACTCTATTCATTGTAAATACCATAGCAAAGTTTAGATTGGATTGGATGATTATCTTCTAAAGTTGAAGCCTGAAAAGGAAATGTTAAGCTTTAAAAGGTATAACATCATATGTTTGAATAAAGGAGATCACAGAAAGCAGTTCCGAGTAAAGCACAGTCAAAGTTCCAAGGCCACTAATTAGAAATTTCTTGACATCTCACATGGAGATGCCATCCCCAAGTGGAGCCACTGTTAGGTTCCTATAATAATAGGCTTCATAATTTTGAATTGACTATGTAAAGTCTTGTAATATTGTACATTCTTTTTCTTTCTGCAAAATGTTTTCCCATATTAAAAAATTTAAAGAGGGCGAGTCCTAAAAGAAAAGGATAAAAAAGAAGATAAAATATGGACCCCACAAAAAAGAGATAAAAATAGATCATGAAAGTGTGCACATTCAAATGCCACTACTCTTAGTTTACTTTTTGCAAATAAGATTGTGTGTAGCTTGTCAAAATGCCACAATTCACGATGATCAAATAGTTTAATCTTGATTCATTCATGCTTTAAATTTCATGCTGATAGATAGAGAATAAAGATCTAGCCAAACTGTTTAATATTGATAGATCAATAGTTAGGTAGAGAATTATAGTGAACTCATCAGTTTAATCTAAGACATTGGAAGTTATAAGATTAGAATTAGATAGTTTGATTATCAAAGAAAAATAAAGGGCCAGCAAGCTCAAATGCACCTAGTAAATAAAAATAAAAATGTTACGGTAAATGATGGGTAGGCAGAAGCAGTTTTCACAAGGAGAGCATCAATTGGCTCATTTCATATTACTAACTTCCTTCAAAACTCATTTTCCCTTGTAACAATATCCCTTCCCTTCATTTTAAACCCTTTTCCCTAGTTAAAAAGTATATTTTCATTAGAAAAGTAAATTACCCTTTAGTAATTCCCCTGTTCAGTTAAACATGTTAATGCCGACTTAATCTAAGTTTGAAATGTTTTAAAATGTATTGGGCCCCATTGGAAAACTTTACCCAATATTGTTTTTTAACTCCTTACTATATTATTAAATCCCACATATATATTTTCCCAACCCCATTTTTCATTAATTCCCCCACTAATTAACCCGGGTCCCCCACTTCTATTTTAATACCCATCACATCACTTATCCCCGGGCCCCACCTATCAAATCCCCGACTCACCTCTCCTATTCGCCCATCCATTGGATATTTATTCCTCAGATCCAATGGTCCCCAATCCATTTCACACCCCCCGAAGCCCGACAGTTAAAGTTTTCAAAAGGATGTGAAATGGATGGTTTCGTAACCCCGCTCCCTTGCTAAGTGGCAGCTCCAGATTGTATCGCACCCTCCAATCCAAAACCACTAACCCGATTTTCACCATGCGATAACCGCCAGTCCATCATCCGAACTGTACAATGAAACCACCCTGTCATTTGAATTTAACCTCGTGCCATATGTTTAACCACTGTCTGTTAAAACAATAAACCTACCTTTTACCATCTTTTCACCATTATTCTATTGACATTTGCAAAAAAGAGCCTCTGCCAACTTATTCTTAAGCCAAGAAAGCTTTGCCGACTTGTTTTCAAGAGATTGCACACTAGAATCCAAGCCCTTTTCCACCAGGAGATAATGCCTACTCAGCCTGAAGCTTTATAAAGACCATTGAAGCCTATTTGGCTGCCAGAAAGCCTCAGTTGCTTCTAGAACCTTTCTACAAACTAAAAGCTTCATTTTCCAGATATTCCTACGTGCCAAGGCCTGTAATTAATCAAGAAAGTAATAACTTCTAAATTGAACAAATTAAATGGCCTCCGAGAGTATTATGAATGTTAATCCCCTGCAACCACCTGTAATCGATATTGAACATAACCCCCTTGCTGACAAAAACTTCAAAATCAGTGATATAGTCACTGATTTCAACTTCCTTGAGCTCCACTGCTGGAGCCATGATAAATTCATGGACCAGGCTAATGATATCTTCCTCTGGGAGTCAAACCTACCTAGGTATATCTTCCCACAAACTTTCCAATTTCTAGAAATCATCAGGCTCTCTTAAGTTAATTATCTGCCTAGTGAAAGAGCCCTAGTAACCCCTAGCAAAGAGATTTTGTTCACAATTACTACAGAATCAATAAACCAGATGTTGCAAATTCAAACTAAGCTTGATGAAGCCCCTTTGTCAATTGAAATCCTCACTGAGTTATATCTAAAGCTTGACTTTCCCAAGAGATTTCAAATTTTCCAAAATTTTCTTCCTTCATCTATTGAAACCCCAAAGAGTAACCCTCCTTATTTGGCCTCAATTTTTTCAGAAAGAACAAGACAGATTGTTCCAATGCTTTCTTGTATTCTAGGCTATTTTACAGATGAGTATGTTGATGCTTCAACCCTAGGTTTTCTGTCCATTTTCTACCTAGGACAGCCTCCTACTTTCACATTTAACTTTGCTCAATACCTATTAGATTCTATCCATGAGCAGTTAGTTAAATTACCCGAAGAATGTGTGTTCAATTATTCATCTGTTTTGTTTCATATGTTCTTATACTTCCAATATGAAAGGTTTGCAGTAAGCCTCCAAAAACTGGACACTAAGGGTAACCCACAATTAGTTGTCTTCTGGACTTCCCTAGTCAGAAAAGATTCCACAGAGTTCACCTACAAGGACTTCATTGACTCCTTTATTCATCCAGTTGCCAACATGCTTAGCAGTATCAGTCAACCTAGGATCAATGAATAAATGAAGAAAACATTACAATTGTCAGAGCACAGTAGAACACGAGACTCGTATTTGTACCAGAACGACACTGAAATTAGGGTGTATGGATGTCAACTCACTCCTTACAAGCTTCCCAAATACCTTCCCATGTGGTTATTTTCACTAGAATATATCAGGCAGATCCTAAATTTAGACGAGGTCAATTTTCTATCAGCCAAGAAGAAAACACAGTTCAAAATCAAGAACCAGATTGGTCCTTTCATTATCGACAATAGAAATGCTGGTCAACAAGCAGATAAGTGTTTACAGGAATTCAAGTTCAGTGATAGTTTCAAATAGCAGTGTGATACTTTAGAAGTTATCAGCAAGTTAAGAATCAAGTTTAAATTAAATCCTTTTGTCCATGTTTCCAAACTAGAGATTAAGAAGTACTCCAACCAGTCAGAGTGGTTGGAGGTTACTTTGAAAGAGGTGGAGAAACTAGTTGAAATAGCTCCTATCCTACAAAATCTAGCCCTACAAGATAGGAATTCCAAAAGACCAAGAGAAGAAGGTTCATATTCAGCTCAAACCACTATTGAAACTAAATTCAAACTAATGTATAGGAAGAAGCCCAAGCCAAATCCTGTAAATGAGCAAGAAGAGATAGTTGAGACAATTGAAGTCATTAATGCAGACTCAATGGTTAAAGAAAGTGCACCTCCAACAATTTCAGAGGCAACTCATCATCCTTCAATCTCTAATACTCAGATTATTTAGAAGAAACATAGTGTTGAAGTCTCTTCATTAAGTAAACCAATGGATAAAGAAAAAGACATAAGGGAGAAATATAAAGAAATCAAATTGAGAAATGAAGCATTGAAATCTGAAACCTAATAGATTATTTCAGTTTTTGACTGCAAAACTAGAAAGATGTAGATGGCCTTTCTACAACCATTGATATAAGGTCCGAAAACAACAATAGATAACAAAAAGACAGAATTTGAAGTTTTTTCCAAGGACGTTCATCCTATAGATCAAATTGAGTTTCATAAGCAAGCAGGAGAAATGTTATACTCAACTATGACCAACAAATCTATGAGCATACAAAAACTACAAAATTCTTTAGAGAATATCAAAGCACAGTTAAAACTAGAGAAGGCATCCTCACAAGCAAAGGATAACAGAATCAAAACACTTGAAGAATTGGTCATGAGGATTGGGTATGATCCTAAGAACATCAAAGGAACTGAAGAGCTTATCAAAAAGAAGAATGAAGACATTTTTGCACTAAAAAAGCAGTTGAAATTACCTCCTACTAAACATCCACAAGCAAAAGAATTTTTGGAGAATGAAGGCCAAAAAGATGAAATGATGAATCTCATCATTCAGTTGAAAGCTCAGCTAAAAGAAATGGAGAATGAGATGGACAAATTGGTGTAGGAAAAGAAGGTCAACATGGAAGGAATTACTCTCACTGTCATTCCTGCAGTTACTACAACAGCTCCGTCTACTTCATCAGCCCCATTACCAACAACACTTACAGTTACTACATCAGCCACTACATCAACAACAGATTCAACAACAACAATAACTCATCCCAATGATGAAGCAAGTAAACTGATCAAAGTCATGCAGGATATTTCCATCCAAACAAATGAAATAAATAGACTTAAAGAACAAATAAAAAGTCTAGAGGATGAAAAGAAGCTAGTTCAAATCATGCATAAAGATGAAACACATAAGTCAAACAGATTGAATGAAAGGTTACAAAAGTTAGAGAAAGAATTGACACTTAAAGAACCACTAGCCCAAGCAAAGCAATAATTATGGGCCAATATCATTAACTCTGTTAGTGATATTTGGCCATCCATCCAAGTTATCTTTCAGCAGATAGATTTGATCAAGGAAGCAAGTGAGACAATTCAAAAGGTAAGAGTAGAACTTGGAAAGAAACCAAAGGAAGCCTCTAGGGTAATCCAGTTCCTAAATTCAAAAAAAAAGTATGAATTGTAGGACCTTGGAATAAGTGATAGAATAGAGACCATATTAGAAGTGAAGAAAGTAATCACCAAAAGAAATCTGATGATACAAATTGAGGAGAAATGTCAAAACATGAAACTGGCAGTAGATAAATTCATGGTGAAATTTGATGTTTTGAGGAAGAAAGGTCTGCATAATCCTTTGGTGATTACTGATATGTTGATGAAACATGAAGAATATGGCAAGCAAATTAGAGAAGTGGCCAAAGAACAACCCAACAATTCCTCCATGAAAGGAATTCCTACATGAAAAGTGCTCTATCAGACTTTTGAGAATCTCTTTTACCTCCAACATGAGGTAAAACATCTCTTTGTAAACAAGCCTAGTTTTCCAAAGTACACAGAAACTGATGAAATCTATAGAAGAATGGTAAAAATCAAATTACCAGAAGAAGAGGCTTGGGATAAACTGAATGATTTACTTTGATAGGTAAAAGTAAAACAGGTAAAAGAACATTCAAGGTCGAAATAGAGCATTCAAAGATTAAAAGTAAAGCAATGATAGAGTTTAAAGAGTATCAAATGGAAGACACTAAACAAAAAAAGATACAAAGCAACAAAATATCAGTGAAAGCAAACAATAAGGCCAAATAAGCAGGGACAACCTGCATTATTTAGATAGCTGTCTCTATCTTCTTGCATGAAGATATTTCATTTTCCTTAAATAAATCCTAAATGAGTTTTATGATATTTTGTAGTAGTTTTTGTATAAATACTTCATAATTCGAAGTATTGAGGGGTGGATTTTTGAATATTTCTATAGTTGAACTCATCTACAACCTGAGGGTTTATTGTACTTTTCCAGTTGACAGACATGACAAATAATAGAAGCATTTATTTACAGGATTAATGTGTTCAACCACTTCAGTGAAGTATATTTCAATTATTCATGTTCTTTTCTAAGTCATTCCATAAACTTGAATGTTTTTCTAAATTTGAATGGTATAACAGGGATGTTATTACAGGATTTGTTTAAGTGCACTTTGTTCTGAACTTTTATTCATTTTTATGTTTTCTTTTGGTATATGGTTTAAAAGATCCTTAATTTCCCTCTAATATCGATTGACCTCTTTCATCTTCCTTCACTATGCGGTTTAAGGAATCCTTAACTGCTCCATGGTCCTGATTTCAACTCATATCACCATCTCAATGCTAAAGATCTATTGTTGCTCAGTTACCTTTCCCTGAAACGCTGCTTTTATAATTGGATTTTGTTCTGTTTTCTTGATATATTGACTCCATAGCCCAATGGAAAATAGACAAGCACTTATCCATCTAAATTAGTAATTCCACCAACAAATCAAAATCAAATCAAATCAATCAAACATAACTAGCCTAAAATCCATTACAACAAACAAAGTTAAATCACATAGAGAGATCTGTCTCTGAGTTTAGGAAGGCTAGATCCTAAGCTCCAAAGTAGGTTTGTAGTTACCTCTGATATTTATTTTTAACACATTGAACAACCCTTGGAAATTTTGGAGTGATAACACATCCTACTGAAACAAATGAATTTTCACCTTAGCTTTGCATGGTCTTATGACCCCTTTGGGGTAATTTCTAAGTCGAGGTTGGAATGGAAGAAAAACCCCTATGTAAATACCCAGAGACCAGAGATTGAGAAATACATGAATCAACAAGATTGGGTAGAGAATACATTGCAGGAGGCCAAGGAGCAAGTGCTGTCCAGAACTACTTCAGAAACTCCTACCCCTAGTGAGAAGACTGAGAAAAGGATGAGAGAGGAGGACTCTCCTTCACTTATGGAAGTCTCAGCCGAGGAATTCAAAATGTATACAAAGAAGACAAAGACATGCTCCAAGGTAGATTTCCCACCATTGGAGGAAACATAGGGTACTATTGTGTTCTTCGGCCTTCAAAATTTAAAGTTTGGTTGCAGCACCACCGATTCTTCATTATCCTCAACTACTAAAGAGAATCCATTTACAACACCACATACACCACTGTAATTTACATAAAAGAGACAACTAGAAATATTTCAAAGATATAGATAAATTAAACAGAGGAATGAAGCCCTCCATGATAATATTTATGCTCAATTTAGGAAGCAACCTTCCTCAATTCAACACAGGCTCATTTTGGCCTATGAAACAAAGAAAGGGGGAATGTATGTGGCCTTCTTACAGGCACAGGTTCCTCAACCTAAATCAACATATGATTTCAAGCATACTACATTTGAGTTTGAGGCAAAGGATGTCCATCCTTTGGATTAGATAGACATGCACATGAAAACAAGAGAAATGGTTTATTCAACCTTCACATAGAATTCCCTTACAACTTCTAAGCTACAATCGTCTTTGAATAATGTTCAATCACAACTTAAACTGGAGAAAAATTCTTCTTTAGCTAAAGACAACAAAATTAGATATTTGGAGGAAATGGTGTTCAAAGCAGGGTTTGATCCAGCTGATTCAAAATCCATGGAATAGATCATTAAGAAGAAGAATACTAGCATAGCATCCTTGAGGAAGCAATTGAAGCTGCCTGCCACTAAAGATCCCCAGGCAAAAGAGTTAGGAGAAACATAGATACAGAAAGAAGAAATGTTGAAGCTACTGGTGGAATAGAGTGCTCATATTAAGGAAATGGAGGCAGAGATAGATAAGTTGATCAAAGAGAAAGAAAAAATTTCCCAACTTGCTATGGTTCCTTTTGATGCAGTGCCCATTTCATCGCTACTTCAAACATGCATTACTACAACAACTATAACAACAGGAACATCCTCCTCCACAACACCTTTTTCTTCTTCAACTGTAGATGATTCAATTAAATTGGATCAATCAATGGAAAACATGTCGATACAAGGAGAAGAAATTAAAAAACTAAGAGAAGATGTAAAAGTCCTACAAGAACAAAGCACTAGATATGATAATTCTTTCCTGACAGAGATGCATAAATCCCAGACTCTTTCCCAAAGATTGCAACAGATGGAAAATGAAACTGCCATGGGTAATACCCTAGCACAGGTTAAAGAGAACATTTGGAAAAGGATAGAGGAAGCCATGGTAGAAATCTGTCCATCTATACAAATTATATTTGATCAGAAGGAATTGATTGAGAGATCTAGTGAAGATATTGAAAAAATCAAAGTACGGTTGGGGGATAAACCCAATGAAGCTATAGAGCTCATCAAGTTCCTCAATTCCAAAAACAAGCAGGAACTGGAAGAACTAGATATTGAGGACAAAACTAAAACCATACTAGAGCTCAAAAAGGTGCTGACCAAGAGAAATTTGATCAGGCAACTCGAAGAAAAGTGTCAAGTTCTGGACATTGGTGTACAAAGGTTCTTCAACAAGATGGAAGCCCTCTACAAAAAAGGACTTCCCAGTTTATTAGTAATAAATGAAAAGCTTAGCACACGGTCAGGTTGCAGCCATAAATTGTTAACTAAGGCTAAAGACGCTTCTAAGTTTACAGGAGGAAGAATCAAAATGACAAGAAAATCATTTTTAGAAGCATTGGCATATGATTTGGACATTCAGTATCAAACCAAGCATATATTTATTTCCAAACCAACTTTTTCCAAATACACTGAAGTGGACGAGGTCTACAGGAAGTTACTCAAGACATCTATCCCTAGTGAACAAGGTTGGGATGAACTATGTGATTTACTAGAGTAAGTAGATGACTTGGTTGTAAATCTGAACATCAACAACACATCAGAATTCGAAGGGCCACATATGCAACAATTCCACAAGTCGAGTGCCAACACTTCAGACAGTTCCAATTTTCCTAAATTTTTGTAATAGTTAGATAGATTCAATTTAGGAATTCCTAAATACAACCTACTTATTTTGACAGGATATTTTGTAAATAACTTATAAATACTTCTCTTTTTGAAGTATCAAGGTTTGATTTTTGCATTCCAAAACTTTATTGTACTATTTTCATTTGATGGGCTGATCAGTATTAAAAAAGACATTCTTCACAGGATTCATGTGTTGGACTATTTGGTGAAGTGTTTCTCTCACTGTCTATGTGTTTATTCCTTTGTTTCCATGGTTATGTTTTCTTAAATCTGAATTATTTTATAGAATGTTGATGAACATAATTTGTTGAAAAATACACTTTGATTCTAGTTGTAGATAATTTAAATGTTTCCTTCTGATATCATGTTAAAGAATTCTTAATTTCTCTTTAACTTCAATTGAACTTATATATTTTCTTCTATCACACTTCATTTAAAAATAAAGGATGCAGTTAGTTCAACTACCTTACCCTATGAAACTCCTTTGAAAATCTGAAACAATTCCACATTAAGTTGCAGACTCCATAGCCCAATGGAAATTTCAGGCATTTAATCAACCAAACCAATTTTAAAATCGAAACTCTGAACTACCATAACTAGCTTAATATCTAAATACAACAAAGTAATCTGATAGAGAGATCCCTCTCTGAAGCTGGCATGTCTAGATCCCAACTTCCAAAATGGTTTTGTGCTTACCTTTGTGATTTTCTTCTGCAACCTTAGAAAATTACAGAGTTCTAACATTTTTGCAACCATACAGGGAGCATTTAATCCTTCACCTCATTTATACAAAATCAATTTCCCTAGTTTATGAAGTTTTTTTTTCAGGAAGTGTAATGATCAAAATTTTAGAAATAAAGGATTAGAGGTTATTTTTCACATTTAAGATTTGTCTCTGAAAATAATTTATACCAGATCTCATCCTGATCTAGAACCTCCCAAAATTTTAGATGATCCTGAAAAGTTAGTAAGGAAAAGAAGTTTCACTAAAAGTCAAGGAAGTAATAGTCCCCTTTCTAGGGAAAAATCTCTTCCAGAAAAGTTTGTTACCATACAAGATCTTCAGTTTGACTTACCATTTGAACATAGCTTATTTAGGACCAAATCTGAAAGTTTTGTCGATTAAATAGTAATTGATAAATTTGTTCTCCGACCCAATAAATCTGAAAGACCATCTGTTGAGCCTGATTTTGATTAGCAAGCACTCCAAAACTTTGAAAAATTACAGGATCTTGTATCATCACTTGATCAAGTTCTACATCAGGCTTATATTCAACAATCTGTTGAACTTTCTGCGCTCACTATTGCAACATCATCTCTTTCTTCCCAATCTGTTCATCCTACATCAATAGGCCCCACCCCTTTTGTAATCTCTACTACTTCTCCAATAGTATCATAGACTGTAAGCCAACCTATCCCAACAAATCCTATATCTATCCCTCCCATAAGATCACACATTATTCAACCTAATATAGCTGCTAGTTATGCGCCCTTAATTTTACCTACCAAGTTGCATCCTATGCCCCAATATTATCAGACCAAAATTCCTCAATTTGATGCCACTGGTGCTATCAATTCAAAACAACATATAGATAAAATGAACGATTTATTTGATCTTTAGGAAGTGGAAGAAAGTGACATAAATATGAGACTTTTTGCCCAAAGTTTGGGTGGAGAGGTAAGAAAATGGTTTAAAAATTTAGCAGTAGCTAGCGTAGATGATTTTGCTGCCTTTCATTAGTCTTTCCTAAGTAGGTGGGAAACCAAAAATAATCCTCTTCAAATCTTGATGAATATAAAAACCTAAAGGGAGGACCTAATGATAATGTGGAAGAATATTGTGATAGGTTTAATAAAGTTTATAATGCAATCACAGATGCTATTAAACCTTCCCCTGGCTTGGCCCTTATACATTTCCCTAAAGGATTTGATGTTGATATGGCAAATCAGCTAAGAGAAAGAGAACCTACTAGCTTAGAGAAAATGCAGGCTAATGCCCTTAAAGTCGAGGCTAATTTGTTATCCAAAAAAGAAAAACTAAAAACTGAAAGAAGGGTTACCATCAAAGAGGAACCTGCCTCTTCTTCTCCATCTGATTTATAAAATAGATAGTCTGCTTAGAGCTATGGAGAAAAATATGGATAGAATAAGCATAATTGATAGGGCTCCTCCTAGAGAAAACCAAAATTCTCCCTAGATCAGAAATCCAAATTTTAGAATAAACCAACCTCAAATTAAACAAAGAGACCCAAAAAGGTCTTGATCAACAGGTAAGACCTCCTTTTCAAGAGAACTCTACATATGAGAAGGGAGAGATAGTTGAAGACATGAATGATTCTCAAATCAATTTAATGGGAGTAAATGATAATGTTTATACATTTCTTACTCAAGAATAACAAGACCTATTTCTACTATTCTAGGATGAAATAGATCCTGAGGAATCAGAAGAGTATAAGAAAGGTTTTGAAAATGCAATTATGGAAGTCCATAAGAAATATAATCCGAGGAGTAGGAAAACACCTGATACTCCAAATAAAAGCCATCTGACACACCTGCCAAGAAAAATATTGAGATTCTTGCTACAAGGAATACTAAGGTTCCAACCCAAAAAAGACCTGATACTATAGTCAAACCAACTCAAACAAATGATACCTCCACTAGCCAGCAAAGAGACATCTCCCAAAAGGGCTTGGCTGAAAAACAAGAGGCTATCAATTTGAACAAAACTCAAACATGATTCAACATAGAGCATGAATTGGCAAAGCTTAAAATACCCATTCCTCTAACATAAATTCTGAACAAGATTGCAAAAACATCACATGTAATGAAATCCTTAAGTATAGGACAAGATACATATACATTCAATGTATCTGATGATCAAACAAAAATATTGTTCGGACTTGAAGTCGATGGTAAACTCCAAGATGGAGATGTACCTCCTTTTACATTAGCTTGAACATTCATGATAAAATGTTACATAATGCAATGCTTGATTGAGGGGCTTCTCACAATCTCGTGCCTAGGGTTATCATGGAAAAATTGGGACTAGATATCACTAGACGATATAAAGATCTGTATTCGTTTGATTCAATTAAAGTAAAATGCCTTAGACTGATTAAGGATTTGTGTGTCAACTTAGTGCAAATACTAGCCAAGAGTGTGGTAATGGAGATAGTTGTTGCTGACATACCCCCAAAATATGGCATGCTACTTTCTTGTTCATAGGGAGCTAAACTCCAGGAAACCCTCCAAATGGATATGACTTATGCTACAATTCTAGTATTTGGTAAGAATAGAAGACTATATAGGGAAAAACTCATGAAATTTCTGGTTACTACTTAGGAAAAACCTCATAATTATCCCTTATATTCAGTCCATTCATACCTTGATTCTTTTATTTTATATAATGATGGAAATATGCAGGAACAACTTTGCAATAAAAACACTGATTTATGTCAAACTGAGGAATTCCAAATAGATATAAGGGAACATGATGAACTAGATGAACCTTTGTGGAATTTAAGTTTTGATGGAGTTGTTAGTAAAGAAGGATCAGGGGCAGGGATATGGGTTTCAAATTCATAAACTAATCACTCAGAAGGCCATTCATATAAATTAAATTTCCAATGCTCCAACAACGTAGCCGAGTATGAAGCCTTAATTTTATGGTTACAACTTTTAAAGAAGCTAGGTGCTAAGCGAATTGCAATTCATGGAGATTCTGAAATGATAATAAAACAAATTAAAGGGGAATATTATGCTAAACATCCAAGAATGAGAGCCTATAGGAAGGTTGTTTTGGATTTTCTGGAATCCTTCATTGAGTATGACCTGTCTATGGTCCTCATAGATCAAAATATCTTGCTTGATGGTCTCACTACTTCAGCTAGTACCTGTAAATTTCCATATCGTCCTAATTGCCAATATACTGTTGAAGTAAAAAGAAAATCTACCATACCAGACAATATCAGATACTGGCAAGTCTTTGGAAATGATGTCCAGATTGAAAGTTTTTTGCAGTAAAAATATGAGCTTGAGTACACTAATATAGACACAGGAAGCTGACCTAGAAGATAGTGTAGATAACAGTGTCATTAAATTAGAATTGAAATAAATAGATTAAGAAAAATAAGAATAAGAAATTTTACAGTTGAGAGACAATGTTTTTCCTAGAGTATTAACTCCTTTAGAATATTTTTTTGAATTTAATGACGTAGCCAAAAAAGCCTAAAATCGAACCTACTGGACCTGGAGTTGAAGAATGTAACATTGGAACTTAACAACAACGTAAGATGATTAAATTGTCCAAATCTATACCCCCAACAGAAAGGCTAAAGTACATAGACTCGTTCAAATAATTCATAGATGTGTTCGCTTGGAGTTATGAGGATTTCAAATCCTATGACACCAGCATTATAAAACATAAGATTCCCTTAAAAGAAGACCACAAGCCTTTTAAGCATAAATTAAGGAGAATCAACCCAATACTTATGCCTCTAATTGGAAAGGAGGTCAAAAGGATGTATGATGCCAAGATCATAGTGCCATTAAGACATTCTAAATGGGTGTCTAATTTAGTTCCAACTAGGAAAAAGACTGAAGAAATTAGACTTTGTATTGGTTTCTGAAATCTAAAAAAATCCTGTTTGAAAGATAATTACCCTTTGCCTAAAATGGACCACATTCTGCACAAGGTGGTTGGATCTAGTAGAATTTCTCTTTTAGATGGATTTTCTGGTTATAATCAAGTCCTAGTACACCCTGAAGACCAAGAAAAGACAACATTTACCACACCTTGGGGCACTTTCATGTATGTGAAGATGCCTTTCAGTCTGATGAATTCTAGTGCCACTTTCCAGAGAGAAATGCAATTTACCTTTGTGGATGAAATGGATCATTTTATAGTCATATATCTTGATGATATCACTATTTTTTCGAAAATAAATGAGGAACACTTACTTCACCTAAGGAGAGTCTTTGAAAAATGTAGGAGATTTGGTATTTCCCTCAACCCAAAGAAAACATTGTTTGGTTTACAAGAAGGAAAACTGCTGGGACGCATCATTTCAAGGGAAGAATCGAAATAGATCCTAGCAGAATTGAAGCTATATTAAAAATAAACCCTGCTAGAAATGTAAAATAAGTTCAATCTTTCATTGGCCAGATCAATTTTCTGAGGATATTTATTCCTAATCTAGCAGAGCTTTTGAAAAATATAACTAACATGTTGATAAAAAATACAACGGTAAAGTGGAACATTGAGGCTAAACAATCATTTAATAAGGTAAAACAAGCCTTAACCCAAGCTCATATGTTGATGATCCAGATTTAAACAGGAACGCAATAAAATACAGAGATAACCATATACACAAAGATGCAGCGGAAATAATACTTCATTTCATTAATGGAAAA
>APFE030338602.1:179458-208665 GCA_000404065.3 Pinus taeda
ACCCGAAAAAACTGCTAAAAATAGTAAATTGTGCTACAATTACGGAAACTGAAAAACTGAAAGAGACAGTTGCGGGGGTCCAAGGGCCTCAAAACGGCTCCGGAAGTTCAGGACCCGAAAAAACTGCTAAAAATAGTAAATTGTGCTACAATTACGGAAACTGAAAAATTGAAAGAGACAGTTGCGGGGGTCCAAATGGGATAGGTGGGTGAAAAACTGAAAGAGACAGTTGCGGGGGTCCAAATGGGATAGGTGGGTGGCCACCAACATCCACCTGGATCAGTTGATTAGCCTAGATTTTACAAAAGATTTTTTGATTTTCTCATTTGCTTCTGAGCATACCATTGTTGTAGTTCTCTTACAGAAAAATAATGAAGGACATGAAAAACCTATTGCTTTCTTTAGTAAATCCTTAATAGATGCTACATTAAAATACAATATCATGTTAAAGAAAACATTTGCCTTGGTAAAAGCAATAAAATATTTTAGAGTTTATATCCTCCGTTCACATATAATTGCCTTTGTTCCAAATGCAGTGGTAAAGGACATACTAACCCAAAAATATCTTGCTGGGAAAAGAGGTAAATAGATTGCCATTATCTTAGAAGATGACATTGAAATCAAACCTACCAAACTCATTAAAAGTCAGGGGTTAGCTAAATTAATGGATGAATCTAATTTACATGATTTGGATATAAATTTTCTAGCTATACTCGACGAACCGGAAGAGGTGGCGACTCCACAAGTAGCATACGATTTTGCTACCTCTCCTTGGTATGTAGACCTTATTTTTGTTCTACATCATTTACAAGCTCCTCCTGGTCTCACCAAAACAAAGCTAGATTTCTTAAACTCAAAGTTATGAAAATTTGTATTTTGGATAATAATCTGTATTGGAAAGATACTAGTGGAATTTTACTAAATTTCTTGTTGAAAGATGAAGCAGATAAAGTGATGCGGGAATTTCATGAAGGAGACTATGGTGGACACCTATACTGGAAGACTACTTCCAACAAGAGCCTAAGAGCAAGTTTTTATTGGCCAACTTTATTTTCTGATGTCCAAAAGAAAGTCACCTCATGCCACAAATGCCAGATATTTGAAGGCAAAAGGAAACTATTGCCTTTACCCTTAAAGCCCATATTAGTTGAAACTACTTTTCAACAATGGGGTCTAGATTTTATAAGATAAATTCACCCTTCCTCTTTTGCCCAACATAAGTAGATTCTTACATCCACTGATTATTTTACCAAATGGATAGAAGACATACCTACTAGAAAAGACTCTGATTTTGTAATCCTTAAATTCCTAGAGAATAATATTCTATAAATATTTGGATGCCCTAGGAATATCATAACAGATAATGTTGCAACTTTCAGATCAAAGAGGATGGTAGAATTTTGCAACAAATATCAAATAACTTTGGGGAATTCTACAAAAGCCTAGTTAATATCATAATTTTTTTTTTTTTGCAGGATAACAAGAAATCATGGCACAACAAGCTTGTAAATGTATTATGGGTAGACATAATTACAACTAAGAAGTCAATTGGTATGTCTCCATACCAATTAGTTTATGGGATGAATATTATTTTTCCAACTTCGTTGGGAGTTCCTGTTTTGAAAATAATGCAAGAATTGGAGGTTGAAATGAATGATCTACATAGAAGAATAAATCAAAGAATTCACCTGTAGTAGTCAAGAAAGGAAGTTCATAATAGGACTCATTTTATCCAAGAAGTATTAAGAAGATATATGATAGAAGAACTAAGGCTGATTATTTTCAAATACGAAATGATGTTCTGAAATGGGATTCTATAAGAGAAGAGAAAGGCAAGCATGGTAAGTTTGATAATTTATGGATGGAACCTTACATAATCCATGCTTACAGAGGAAATAATGCATTTTTATTTAAGGGCATAGATGGAACAGAGCTACCTGGAGGACCTGTTAATGGCAGGATGTTGAAACATTATGTTTCTTAGGGATATAAGCAGTTTTCATCACATTCATTGTAGATATCATTTTCTTTATACTGTTATGATGTTAGAAAATTTATATATTATAGAGAAATGGAACACACAAAATATATTGCAGAAATATAAACACAGAAAACACATAAAACAAGAGAGACACAAATATACATGGTTCATCCAAATTGGGCTACGTCCATGAGAAACAACCAGTCCTTCCTTTTATGTTATTCAACAAACTGAAGAGATACAACGTATAATAGATCCACTGTAATTCCCTATTCGCTCTCACACAATCTCCTCTCTCTTTCTCACTCAGAATACAGGTCTACATAGACACAATACAATTCCCTCATATATAGAAAGGGGTTTCCTTCTAGGGAAAAAAAACCTGAATTAAACACAACTTCTACCGCCAGATCTTCACCTAATGATGACCTAGATTGACTGCAAAATTAAAACATTTTACAAGGCAATTTTACATCTATTTTTAGCTTCGAGGGTGCTGCCCCCGATCCCCCACCAGAGGGGGGCTCTTAAAGATTGTTGTCGCCTCCCCTAGACCCCACTTGCAGCACAAATATTACAGGCGGTGTTGCTGCCACATTATGAACTGGGGTCCAATGTGGTGATACCTCTGAATAAAGAAGATAATTAGGCTCCACACCCAACATATGATTGGGTAGCTTATGTCTGAAAGTTGAATCCTATGGAGAAGGCCCTTGGATTTTAGTCATTTTACTACCATAACTACAACAACTACAAAAATATTAGATGTAGTAAAGCATTGAAGACAAGGATTCAAGGCTACTAGTCTACTGTTCTTGACACCTCACAAGGAGAGTGCCACCTGCAACTGGAGCCCCTATTAGGGTCCTATAATTTATAGGATCAAATGATGATTGGATGTTTTCTTTTAGTATTTCAAATTGTAAATAATATTGCATACTGCAAATGATTTCAAAAAAAAGATATATAAATAAAAGTAAAAAAATGAAAAGAAGGTATATATATATATGAAAAATAAAAAATAAAAATAAATGATAAAAGAACCCCATCAAAAAAGAAAAAATGTGAAAGTGATTCTAGTTGTAGTGTCACTGATAGCACAATAATTTTGAAGAATAAATTCATGAAATTGTGTGCAGCTTGTTCAAAATGCCACTATACTTTTTTTTGTTTGAAACATACTGCTTAATCATGTTCAAGCAAATTTCAATTTATGTAAATTAGATTAGAATGAATAACTTAGCCAAACAGTGTAATCTTGGCTAAGATTAGATTAGGTAGATTAGGTGAATAAATTAATCCAACTGTGTAATATGGATCAATGTAATTGTTAGATTAGTTTTGAATAGGTGGTTCATCCTGTTGTAGCGGCTACAACCACCCTCCAAAATTTTGCGTTAGCTTTGTTTTGGATCCTCCCTACCAACCATCCTCATCAGCATGTCTTGCACCATCAAGTACACAAGCTTCAGTGGTTTTCTAGCAGATTTCTAGCCTGTGCATGATAGCTTGTTGCATCCCCCTCACAGGTTGTTTCTCCAGACTTAGTCTAGTTGTAGGCTAAGTAGCTCCCTCAAGAAATTGCAAAATTCTGGAGGGGAACCAACCTTCCCTCCAGAAATTGCCCAATCTTGACTGGAAGCCTGCTGGGCTCTAGAATTGCGCATTTCTACCTGTCAAGCTTCACTGGAAAAACTGTACAATCTATCCCAACAAGAATTCTCAGCCCAAAAATTGCACAATTATGGGTAGTAGTCAACTGCTCAACCCAGAAATTATGCAATCCCTTTGGGCAGCCAGCCCAGGTCCCTCTTAGAAATGCACAAACTTTCCCATCAGGTAAGCGGGCTGTTGCATTTGTCTTCAGGTTGACCAGTTTGCTCCGTGACTGAGAAAAACTGATTTGCATGTATGGACTGCTTCTCCCAAGGCAACGTGCAAAGGCATCCATTGATTCAGGGATCTATTTTTAGTAGCTGGAGGTTACATTCAAGATCATTTCAGAAACCTCCCGCCAAGTGTCTCTTTTCCTAGATTTGTGGCATGCTTGTCACAACCTCGATTTTATCGAAACTCATCAACTAGATGTTGAAGATCTCATTCCTCACATCGACATTGTAGCTCTGACATCCCACATTGTATCTAGGAGTCGTTGGCACATTCAGCTCAGTTGTTTTGGAGTAAGCTCACTTTTCATGTCTTGCATTGTGTTTCTGTCGCTTTTTGTGTTTCACTTCATGTGAGTGCTACCTGCTTAATTTTAGTGAGCGCTTGATATCATTTTGATTTATGTTAGCTTGTAGAAGCACTGTTTCAGTTTTCGCTCGCATCTCATTGTTGTTGCAAGCATGACACTATTTTGCACGGACGATTGCCATTGTGGAAACTCACTTCACACACGTGCATTCTTTCCTATTTTCTAAATCCTACACTTGCTGTTTGCATGAATGATCATTCACTCTTGTTTTCACTCATCTCACAATGCATTCAGACTTCTCATGTTTTCACTCGCCTGTTGGCTGGACTGGGCTACCATGGCCCGGACTGTGCCTTGCCCGGCTAGCACTGCATATTTCTGGAAGTAAAGTGTCTACCATCCCTCTAGAAATTGCGCAAGTTTGGCCCAACACTAACCTCCAAGCTTGCATTGCATAATTATTGGAGGCATTGTCCTGCTAGCCCCTGAAACTGCATAATGCAGTTTGCTGGTTGCATGTCACTGCTAACTGGAATTGCGCATTGCACAGTTTCATTCCTTAGCAGGCCAGGCTAGACTATGCATTGTGCAGTTTTAGCAGTCAGTCAGCCACTTGACAGCCTAGACTGTGCCTTGTGCAGTTTTGGCAGTCAGCCTCCTGACCTCCCGGTGGAAATTGCACAACCTTCACAATCAATCAGACATGTATGTTGCAAGTCAGTCCTCAAGTTTGTTTTTGGTTTTCGATTGACAAATTTCTTTCCATGAGTGTTTCTATGTCTCCACGCATCACTGGTGTTCGTCTATCTCTCAATAGCACAAGTACAATGGCCTTCAGGAGAGCAGAGTCAAAGGAAACCGTTGAGAGCCCAATGAGGTTTGTAGCCAAGAAAGTTTCTATGAGCTCGCCTACCTATGAAGACATCTAGTTGTTCGTAGACAAGTACATCAAGATAAGATGGAAGAAGCATCACAACGAGCAACACCATCATCAGCAACAGAAGGCATCACACCTGCACGCAATGAATGTAAGAGGAAGGTGTGACAACACAGAGGCAGAACAAAGTTGCAAGCTCAAACAAATCCACTTGTGATGAAATAAAATTTGGAGGCTGAGGCTGTGAGGTGATGGCGCGACATGAAGATCGCATGAAGGCAGAGAACAAAATAGAGAAGGAGTTGCATGTGCTGAAGTAGCAACTCAAGGAAGAACATGAGCTGCATAGACGAGAGAATGAGTTGCAACAGGAACAGGTACAATAGGGGGCACAACATGCATAGATGAATGAAACTGTGCCTTTACAAGTTATAGATCCATCCCAACAACTGGCATGGAGTAGACAAGGTGAGCAGTGTTGTTGATCACATGCAAGGGGATTCAGTAGCATGCATGTCATTGTGCACACACATGTGATCCCACCCATTTGGAAAACTCACCGAGGTGAAGATAAGAAGCAAGTCCAACTGGAGCTAAACATGTATTTTGACAAGTTGATGCACATGACCACCAACACATGCTTGGAGAGTAGCATAGACAGTATGCATCAACATGTTGTCAGTCCGGTCGCACCCAGGATGACTATGCGCATGCTATTAGACGATTTGGATAGAAGAGCCATACCAGTGCACCCGGATGCAATGAAGGCAAGAGTTCGCTTCAGCAAGATGTCGCCATTGAGCACACAGACACCATCACGGATGACCAAGCTTGATATCAGCTCACCACCTTCAGCCATCATAAGGATGTCAAAGAGTTTGTCTCACCACAACGGTTTGAGTGTCATTGATGTCTTTCATGGCTTGCTCAAGCCATTTTGTCTCGCATGGGCACATGTGCATTGTAATGTAACGCCTTGTCAAGTGGAAGTTCAAGTGTCGATAGTGGAATGTAATAGTCATAGAGTAGTTGAAGAGTCATGAGGATAGATGAACGGTCTCAAAGGGCAATGTCAAGGATCACCCCACCCTTTGCTATAAATAGTCTCTCATAACTCATTGTATGGACTTTTGGTCAGCCAAGCTTCCAAGAGGAATATCTTAGAGAAAGCTTGGATAATATTGTAACGAACCTTGGTTTCTCCACTGTGTAGAGCTAGTATATATCTTTGGAGGAGTAGGTGGTTGTGGCTATAACGTTCCGTTATCAGAACTAGTGGTTGGACATGGATGCATTGTATGACTGGAAATTACACTTCTTAATATAACATAGCCAACACGTTTCATGCATATTTTCTATTGTATTTCAGCTACCTTGAGTACTCTAAATGATATATGTATATGTTTGCTTGCGCATGCATGTGTAGCTAATTTTGTATATGTATGTATGAATCTTTCTTAAATGTGTTGTTGGTTTAACCATCACTTTGGATTGCTAGCTAACTTTCCTTCCATGTTGTGATGCATCTTTGCTCGCGTGTTCCCTTTTTAACTCCATGCTATCATAGGTTTCGAAGGGGCGCACTCACCTCACCTTCTGTGTGTTAGAACCACTCATGCACCTTCCTTGACTTACCGCATATGTCACACCCTTGCTACCAACAGGGACATCTTACTTGCCTCTGTGTGAAACATGGTCAAGGCATTACTGTAGGACCCATTGCTGGGGCTCCTACACCAGACAGTCTGAGGTCTAATTGGGATTTCTTACCTGGGAGATCCCCTGACACGTTGGCGGGTCTAGCACCATCAACAGGTCCTTTAAAAATGCCAGAATGAATGAGGATTTGCACTCCTAAAGGCACCCTAATTGATTTTAATTAAGTTAGTTTAGGAGAAAATTAAACTCATTATGAAACATGTTAACACTTGGTGTTATTCGTCCAAAGTTTGGACCTTATTGTAAAAATATGTGCGTGATGGGACAAATTGTCACTGGTATTTAAATCGCACTCATATCTCCCATTCTCGATCATATCCCCATCTCATCAAACGACTCCTAGGCCTTTTCGCCTCCCCCCCCCCTCCTCCATGTTTCCCTTTACTGGTGTGTGGGGGGGTGGTCCGCAAAGTGGTTTCCTCCCCGTTGGTCCGACCCCTACGTGTTACCACCGTCACATTTCACAACCCCCCTCTCAATACCATATACCACTCCTACCCCCCTTCGAAAGCAGTTTTTTACTTCTCCTGCCATAATCCGCACTCCTGGTTATGTCACTCTCCACTTCCTCTCCACCTCCACTCCCCTACTACCATGAATCTCCTTCCCACTAATGGTCTTACATCTCCTTCCACCCATCGCTGGTCACCACGTCAATTAACTAGTGCGCCCTCCCATTCACCACTTCCTCCCATTGCGATTTCCTGTTGTTGAGTTAATTTTCCTCTTAGACAGCCGTTCAACCAATGGTTCCCGCTCCCGTGCGAATCTATAAATCTTCCCTCTCACCCTCAATTATGTTATTTCCACACTCTAATACTGCCACAGTGCTACCAATTCGATCCCTATTTTCCCTTGCCGATCATCCATTTCTCAGAGAGGAATTGCCTCCGAGCCCTCCTTCCCGCACAATTAACAGTCGTCCTCTGCCATCCTGTTGTCATGTTTTACAATTTCGTCCCACTATCACGATGGCCCCAAAAGCCAAAACCGATGCCACTGTGATAAATCCAATTCTCTCTCCTTTTGTGGAGTTAGACCACATTCCCTTAGCCGATAAAGACTATAAAATCGCCGAAACACAGTGTGAATTTGACCTCTTTGAATTACACTACTGGTTTCAAGACACCTATATTGACTAGTCTGATGAGATTAGCCTCTGGAAATATAGGCTACCCCTGTTTGTTTTCCCCCAATCCTATTATTTTCTCGAGTTCTTCCTAAAGTGTGATGCCTCTTATCTCTCAAGTAAAAGAGCAATCATCTCCCCTAATGGTGAAATCATTTTCACCATTACGCCATAGAATATAAACCAGATGTTGCAGGTCCAACATAGTGAATCCCTGACTCCCTTTTCCATTGAAGCTCTTATAGAAATTTACCAAAATATCACTTTTCCTCAGAAAGCCAGGATTTTGGAAGTTTTCCTGCCATAAGATTCTCAATTACCCAAGAAGAACCCCCCTTATCCCTCTTCTATTTTCCCTCAATAAACCAGACAAATCATCTCTGTTTTGTCTTGCTTACTTGGGCACTTCTCAGATGAATGGGTAGATGAGCCTATTTTAGGCTTTCTATCCATTCTTTCCATAGAAGAAGGATTGTAAGTCATCTTTGACTATGGTCACTTTCTTGCAGATGTAATACATGAACAATTCCTTTAGTTTTTAACAAAAGGAATGTTCATATATTATTCCATTCTTATGCATATGTTCATTTTCTTTGAGACAGACAAGCTTCCTTTTGCAGTGCAGAAACTCAGCCAGCAGGGTGAACCTTAGTCCATAATCCTTTGGACTTGAATTAACAGAAAGAAATCACAGGAGTACAAGTTCAAAGATTTTTATTGATCAGTTTGTATATCTAGACATTTGTTTGTTGAGTGGCCAACAGATTCCCAGGATCAGTGAGGACATTCAAAAGGTGTTGCATCTCTGTGAGCAGGTGAAGACAAGAGATTGGTATTTATACCAGTCATTTATAGAGATCAGGGTTTATGGCTCCGAACTGCCACCCAATAAACTGCTAAAGTACCTTCCTATGAGGATATTTTCCTTGGAGTACATCAGGAAAATAATCCAATTAGACAACATTCACTTTGTGTCAGCTAAGAAGAAGTCCCAATTTTAGAATTAAAACACAGAGAGGGCCATTCATCTGTAACAACAAAGCAGTAGGAGAGGATGTAGACATCCTAGTGAAACAAACGAATTTTCCCCTTAGTTTTACATGGTCTTATGACCCATTTGGGGTAATTTCTAAGCTGAGGTTGGAACAAAAGACAACCCCCTATGTACATACCCAGAGACCAGAGATTGAGAAATACATGAATCAACATGATTGGGTAGAGAATAAATTGCATAAGGCCAAAGAGTATGTGCTGTCCTAAACCGCTTCAGAGACTCCTACCCCTAGAGATAAGACTGAGAAAAGGATGAGAGAGGAGGACTGTCCTTCAGTTACAGAAGTCTCAGCCAAGGAATTCAAGATGTATTCAAAGAAGACAAAGACAAGCTCCAAGGTAGATTTCCCATAGTTGGAGGAAACAAAGGGTACTATTGTGCTCTCTGGCCTTCAATCTTTAAAGTTTGGTAGCAACACCATTGATTCTACATCATATTCAACTACTAAAGAGTATCCATTTACAACACCACATACACCAGTGTCATTTACATAACATAGACAACTGTAAATATTTCAAAGATACAGAGAAATTAAACAGAGGAATGAAGCCCTCCATGATAATTTCTATGCTCAATTTAGGAAGCAGTCTTCCTCAATTCAACACAGGGTCATTTCAACCTATGACACAAATAAAGGGAGAATCCATATGGCCTTCTTACAAGCATAGGTTCCTCAACCTTAATCAATAGATGATTTCAAGCAGACTACATTTGAGTTTGAGGCAAAGGATGTCCATCATTTGTATTAGATAGACATGCAAAGGGAAATAGGAGAAATGGTTTATTCAACCTTCACACAAACTGCCCTTACTACTTCTAAATTGCAAATATCTTTGAACAATGTTTAATCACAACTCAAACTGGAGAAAATTTCCTCTCTAGCTAAAGACAATATAATTAGATATTTGGAGGAAATGGTGATCAAATTAGGCTTTGATCCAACTGATTCAAAAGGCATGGAAGTGATCATTAAGAAGAAGAATGCCGACATAGCATACTTGAGGAAGCAATTGAAGTTGCTTGCCACTGAAGATCCCCAAGCAAAAGAGTTAGGAGAAACATAGATACATAAAGAAGAAATGCGGAAGCTACTAGTTGAACAGAGTGCGCAGATTAAGGAAATGGAGGCAGAGATGGATAAGTTGATCAAAGAGAAAGAAATAAAGTTCCCAAATTTCTATGGTTCCTCTTGATGCAATTCCCATTGCATCACTACTTCAAACATGCATTCCTACAACAACTACAACAACATGAACATCCTCCACTCTAACACCTATTTCTTCTTCAATTGTAGATGATTCAATTAAATTGGCTCAATCAATGGAAAAAATGTCGATAAAAGGAGAAGAAATTAAAAAATTGAGAGAAGATGTAAAAGTCCTACAGGAACAAAGCACTAGATATGGGAATTCTCTCCTGACAGAGATGCAGAAATCCCAGATTCTTTCCCAGAGATTGCATCAGATGGAAAAGGAAATTTCCATGGGTAATACCCTAGTAAAAGTTAAAGAGAACATTTGGAAAAGGATAGAAGAATCCATGGAAGAAATATGGCCATCTATACAAATTATATTTGAGCATAAGGAATTGATTGAGAGATCTAGTGAAGCTATTGAACAAATCAAAGTACGGCTAGGGGATAAACCCAGTGAAGCTACATAGCTCATCAAGTTCCTCAATTCCAAAAACAAGCAGGAATTGGAAGAACTGGAGATTGAGGACATAACTGAAACTATACTAGAGGTCAAAAAGGTGTTGACCAAGAGAAATTTGATCAAGAAGCTAGAAGAAAAGTGTCAAGTTCTGGACATTGGTGTATAGAGGTTCTTCAACAAGATGAAAGCCCTCTACAAAAAAGGACTTCCCAGTTTATTAGAAATAAATGACAAGCTCAACACACAGTTAGATTATAGCCAGAAATTGTTAACTAAGGCTAAAGATGCTTCTAAGTTTACAGAAGGAAGAATCAGCATGATAGGAAAAGAATTTTTAGAATCATTGCCATATGATTTGGACATTCAGTATCAAATCAGGCATATCTTTATTTACAAACCAACTTTTTCCAAATACACTGAAGTGGACAAGGTCTATAGGAAGTTGCTCAAGGCATCTATCCCTATTGAACAACGTTGGGATGAATTATGTGAGTTACTAGAGTAAGAAAATGACTTGGTTGTACATCTCAACATCAACAACACAATAGAATTTGATGGGCCACATATGAAACAATTCCACAAATCGAGTTTCATCACTTCAGACGGTTCCAATTTTCCTAAGGTTTTGTAACAGTTAGATAGATTCAGTTTAGGAATTCCTAAATATATCCTAGTCAGTTTTGACAGGGTATTTTGTAAATAAATTATAAATACTTTTCTTTTTGAAGTAACAAGGGTTGATTTTTGCATTCCAGAATGTTATTGACCTATTTTCATTTGATTGGCTGATCAATAATGAAAAGGGAATTCTTCACAAGATTCATGTGTTTGACTATTTGGTGAAGTGCTTCTCTCACTGTCTATGTGTTTATTCCTTTGTTTCCATGCTTATGTTTTCTTAAATCCGAATTATTTGACACAAAGTTGATGAACATAATTTGTTGAAAAATACACTCTGATTCTGGTTGTAGATAATTTAATTGTTTTCTTCTGATATCATGCTAAATAATTCTTAATTTCTCTTTAAATTCAATTGAACTTATATCTTTTCTTCTATCGCACTTCATTTAAAAATAAAGGATGCAGTTAGTTCAGCTACCTTACCCTGTGAAAATCCTTTGAAAAGCTGAAACAGATCCACATTAAGTTGTAGACTCCATAGCCCAATGGAAATTTTAGGCATTTAATCAACCAAACCAATTTTAAGATCAAAACTCTGAACTATCATATCTAGCCTAATATCTAAATACAAAAAAGTTAAATTTGATAGAGAGACCCCTCTCTGAAACTGGCAGGTCTGGATCCAAGCTTCCAAAGTGGTTTTGTGGTTACCTTTGTGATTTTCTTTTGCAACCTCAAAAAATTACATAGTGCTAACATTCTGGTGACCATATGGGGCACGTTTAATCCTTCATCTCATTTCTACAAAATCAACTTCCCTAGTTTATAAAACTTTATTTCAGGAAGAGTAAAGATCAAAATTTTAGAAATAAAGGATTAGAGGTTGTTTTTCACATTTTAGATTTGGCCCTGAAAAGAATTTACACTAGATCTCATCCTGATATAGAACCTCTCGAAATTTTAGATGATCCTGAAAAGTTATTAAGGAAAATAAGTTTAGCTTAAAGTTAAGGAAGTAATAGTCCCCTTTCTAGGGAAAATTCTCCTCCAGAAAATTTTGTTAGCATACAAGATCTTCAGTTTTACTTACCATTTGAACATAGTCTTTTTGGGACCAAATCTGAAAGTTTTGTCAATCAAACAATAATTGATAAATCTATTCTCCAGCCCTATAAATGTGAAACACTATCTGTTGAACTTGATTTTGATCCGCAAGAACTCCAAAACTTTGAAAAATTACAAGATAGTGTATTATCACTTGATCAAGTTGTACATTAGTCTTATATTCAGCGATATGTTGAACTTTCTACCCTCACTATTGCAACATCATTTGATTCTTCCCAATCTGTTCATCCTACATCAATAGGACTCACGCCTTCTGTAATCTCTACTACTTCTCCAGTAGTATCACAGAAAGTAACCCAACCTATCATCCCTCCCATAACATCACACATTATTCAACCCAATATGGCTGCTCATTATGCTCGCTTAGTTTTACCTGCCAAGTTGCATCCTATGCCCCAAGATGATCAAACCAGAATTCCTAAATTTGATGCCACTGATGCTATCTATGAAAAACAAGATATAGATAAAATTAATCATTTCTTTGATCGTCAAGAAGTGGAAGAAAGTGACATAAAGATGAGACTTTTTGCCCAAAGTTTGGGTGGAGAGGTAAGAAAATGGTTTAAAAATATAGCAATAGCTAGCATAGCTTACCTTGCTTCCTTTCATCAGCCTTTCCTAAGTAGCTGGGAAACCAAAAAGAATCCACTTCATATCTTTAATGAATATAAAAACCTAAAGAGAGGACTTAATGAGACTTTGGAAGAATATTGTGATAGGTTTAATAAAGTTTATAATGCAATCACAGATGCTATTAAACCTCCCCCTGTCTTGGCGCTTATACATTTCCTTGAACGATTTGATGTTGATATGGCATATCAACTAAGATAAAGAGACCCTACTACCTTAGAGGAAATGCAAGATAATGCCCTTAAAATCGAGACTAATTTGTTAGCCAAAAAAGAAAAACTAAAAACTGAAAGAAGGGTTACCATTAAAGAGGAACCTTCCTCTTCTTATCCATCTGATTATTAAATAGATAGTCTACTTACAACTATGGAGAAAATGATGGATATAATAAGCATAATTGATAGGGTTCCTCCTAGAGAAAACCAAATTACTCCCCAGATCACAAATTCAAATTTTAGAAGAAACTAACCCCATATCAAACAAAGAGACTCGAAAGGTCTTGATCAGCAGGTAAGACCTCCTTTTCAAGAGAACTATACAAATGAGGAGGGAGAGATCGTTGAAGACATGAATGATTCTCAAATCAATTTAATGGGAGTAAATGACAATGATTCTACATTTCTTACTCAAGAAGAACAAGACCTCTTTCTACTATCCCCAGATGAAATACATCTTAACAAATCATAAGATTATAAGAAAGGCTTTGAAAATGAAATTATGGAAGTCCATAAACAATATAATCTGAGGAGTAGGAAAACACCTGATACTCCAAATAAAAATCCAGCTGAGACACCTGCCAAGAAAAACCTTGAGATTCTTGCTAGAAAGAATATTGAGGTTCAAACCAAAAAGACCCAATACTATAATCAAACCAACAAAAACAAACGATCCCTCCACTAGCCAGCGAAGAGACATCTCCCAAAACGACTTGGCTAAAAAACAAGAGGCTATCAATTTGAACAAAAATCAAACATGATTTAGTATAGAACATGAATTGGCAAAGCTTAAAATACCCATTGCTCTAACATAACTGATGAACAAAACTGCAAACATATCACAAGTAATGAAAGCCTTAAGTATAGGACAAGATACATTTGATGATCAACCATAAATATTTTTCGGACATGTAGTCGATGGTAATCTTCAAGATGGAGATGTACCTCCTTTTTACATTATCTTGAACATTAATGATAAGATGTTACATAATGCAATGCTTGACTCAGGGGCCTCTCACAATCTCATGCCTACGGTTATCATGGAAAAATTGGGACTAGATATCTATTCGTTTGATTCAAGTAAAGTAAAATGCCTTGGATTGATTAAGGATTTGTGTGTCAACTTAGTGAAAATACCAACAAAGAGTGTGGTAATGGAGATAGTTGTTGTTGACATACCCCCAAAATATGGCATGCTACTTTCTTGTTCATAGGGAGCTAAACTCCAGGAAACCCTCCAAATGGATATGACTTATGCTACAATTCTAGTATTTGGTAAGAATAGAAGACTATATAGGGAAAAACTCATGAAATTTCTGGTTAATACTTAGGAAAAACCTCATAATTATCCCTTATATTCAGTCCATTCATACCTTGATTCTTTTATTTTATATAATGATGGAAATATACAGGAACAACTTTGCAATAAAAACACTGAGTTATGTCAAACTGAGGAATTCCAAATAGATATCAGGGAACATGATGAACTAGATGAACCTTTGTGGAATTTAAGTTTTAATGGAGTTGTTAGTAAATAAGGATCAGGGGCAGGGATATGGGTTTCAAATTCACAAGCTAATCACTCAGAAGGCCATTCATATAAATTAAATTTCTAATTCTCCAACAACGTAGCCAAGTATGAAGCCTTAATTTTAGGGTTACAACTTTTAAAGAAGGTAGGTGCTAAGCAAATTGCAATTCATGGAGATTCTGAAATGATAATAAACTAAATTAAATGGGAATATTCTACTAAACATCCAAGGATGAGAGCCTATAGGAATGTTGTTTTGGATTTTCTAGAATCCTTCATTTAGTATAGCCTATCTGTGGTCCGCGGAGATCAAAATATCTTGCCTGGTGGTCTTGCTACTTTAGCTAGTACCTGTAAATTTCCATATTGTCCTAACTGCCAATATACTATTGAAGTAAAAAACAGACCTACCATACCAGACAATAGCAGACACTAGCAAGTTTTTGGAAATGAAGCCCAAATTGAAAGTTTTTGTAGTCAAAAGATGAGCTTGAGTACGCTGATATAGATACAGAATTTGACCTAGAAGATAGTGTACATAATGATGTGATTAAATTAGAATTGAAAGAAATAGATCAAGAAAAAGAATAATATTTTTTTTTACAGTTGAGAGATAATGTTTTTCCTAGAGGAGTATCTCCCTTAGAATATTTGTTTGACTTTAATGACATAGCCAAAAATCCTAAAATTGAACCTACTGGACCTGGAGTTGAAGAATATAACATTGGAACTGAACAAGAACCTAAGATGATTAAATTGTTCAAATCTATACCCCCAACAGAACGGCTAAAGTACATAGAATTGTTCAAATAATTCATAGATGTGTGTGCTTTGAGTTATGAGGATTTGAAATCCTATGATACCAACATTATACAACATAAGATTCCCTTAAAAAAAAGACCACAAGCCTTTTAAGCAGAGATTAAGGAGAATCAACCCAATTCTTATGCCTCTAATTGAAAGGGAGATCAAAATGTTGTATGATTTTAAAATCATAGTGTCATTAAGATATTCTAAATGGATATCTAATTTAGTTCCAACTGGGAAAAATACTGGAGAAATCAGACTTTGTATTGATTTCCAAAATCTAAATAAAGCCTCTTTGAAAGACAATTACCCTTTTCCTAAAATGAACCACATTCTGCAGAAGGTGGATGGATGGTTTTTATGGTTATAATCAATTCCTAGTTACCTTGAAGACCAAGAAAAGACAACATTTACCACACCTTGGGACACTTTCTTGTACGTGAAGATGCCTTTCGGTTTGACGAATGTTGGTGCCACTTTCCAGAGAGTAATGGACTTTACCTTTGCGAATGAAATGGGTCATTTTATAGTCATATATCTTGACGATATCACTTTTTTTTTGAAAACATATGAGGAACACTTACTTCACCTAATGAGAGTCTTTGAAAAATGTAGGAGATTTGGTATTTCCCTCAACCGAAAGAAAATATTGTTTGGTTTACAAAAAGGAAAAGTGTTGGGAGACATCATTTCAAAGGAAGGAATCCAAATAGATCCTATAAGAATTGAAGCTATATTAAAAATCAATCCCCCTAGAAATGTAAAAGAAGTTCAATCTTTCATTGGTTAGATCAATTTTCTGAGGAGATTTATTCCTAACCTAGAAGAGCTTATGAAAAATATAGCAAACATGTTGAGAAAGATACAGAGGTAAATTGGAACACTGAGGCTAATCGATCATTTAATAAGGTAAAACAAGCCTTAACCCAAGCTCTTGTGTTAATTAGCCCAGATTTTACAAAATATTTTCTCATTTTCTCATTTGCTTCTGAGCATACCATTGTTGTAGTTTTCTTACAGAAAAATAATGAAGGACATGAACAACCTAGTGCTTTCTTTAGTAAAGCCTTAAGAGACGTTGCATTAAAATACGATATCATGTTAAAGCAAGCTTTTGCCTTGGTAAAAGCAATAAAAGATTTTAGAGTTTATATCCTCCATTCATATATAACTTCCTTTGTTCCAAATGCAGTGATAAAGGACATACTAACCCAAAATGATCCTGATGGAAAAATAAGTAAATTGATTGCGATTATCTTAGAATATGACATTGAAATCAAACCTACCAAACTCATTAAATGTCAGGGGTTAGCTAAATTAATGGCTGAATCTAATTTACATGCTTTGGATATAAATTTTCTAGCTATACTCGATGAACTAGAAGAGTCAGCGACTCCACAAGTAGAAGAGGATTTTGCTACCTCTGCTTGGTATTCAGACCTTATTTTTGTTCTACATCATTTACAAGATCCTCCTGGTCTCACCAAAATGAAAGCTAGATTTCTTAAACTCAAAGCTATGAAAATTTGTATTTTGGATAATAATCTGTATTGGAAAGATACTGGTAGAATTTTACTAAATTTCTTGTTGAAAGATGAAGCAGATAAAGTGATGTTGGTTGTTGATGACGTAGCAGGTGCCTACATAGCCTGGGGTGGGAGGGGACATCTCCAAAGAACCCAAGCCGAATGTCGCTATGTTGAAACTGATGAATGTGAAGTAGATTCCTACTAAAGCGGGGTGGGAGGGCATGTCTCCAAAGGGAACTTGCTCTGAATGGTGCTCTAGAATTAAAATGGACATAACTCAGTTAATATAATTCAAGATATTTATTATAACCTGTTTTTGGAAACATAAGGACCATTTTGAATCTTCCCATGTGTTGGAAATCCTTATCTGCACACTCTAGAATCTCAGATTCCCGCTACAACTTTTTTGTTGTCACAAAAGTTCTGAAAAAATAGCTGATTTTAAATTAGCGATATCTCCCACATCCGAACTCTGATTCGACCCCCTTTTTTTTTTGAAATTGGGTGATTTTTCGATAGGAGCTCAGATTTTCAATCATTGTTCTGAAATTCTGCCCCAAAATTACCCAAAAAAAAAAAAGAAAAAAAAAAGAAAGATATGGGAGAGCTGTTGTCCACGAATTTCTGTCAGAAACATTTTTGCAACATATCTGATTTTAAATTAGCGATATCTCCCTCATCCAGAATCTGATTCGACCGATTTTTTTTTTGAATTTGGGTATTTTTTCTCAAGGAATACAGATATATTATTTGTTGTTGTAAATATTGAACCAAAAATTTCATATCTGATCTGCAAACTCTCCACCCAACTACATTCCTGCAAAAAAATGAAAAAAGGAAAATTCTTCTCGCTTGGCCCAAAAAAATGCTCTGTGGAGGATGTAGCACATGCCTGAATTTTTTTGAATATTGATGCAAACTTTGAAACTGAAATATGCATAAAACTCTCATTCCCATGGAATCATAACCTGCTTTGATACCACTGATCTAGATCTTGGGGTAGGCCCCCAATATCTAAAAAATTGAAATGGATTTTGAGGGAGAGTCCCCCAAGATTTGAAAAATTGAAATTCCAGAAGAAAAAGAGGAGAATGCCAATAAACAACACCACAAATAATTTTTTATTAAAACAGAGAATAACTTTAAAATTTACATTATGGGGGAGATTTACAAAATGTGACTTGTTAACTATAGTATTTTTCAGTTACAATACCACAGGTTAATTCCATGGGTGAATGAATACCATGGGTGGATGTCACTTACAATACCATGGGTAGATGCCACTTACAATACCATGCGTGGATGAATAATATAGGTGAATGAATACCATGGGTTGATTCCATTTTCCATTCAGATAAATGATCTACAAAAAAATAAATAAAAAAATTCAGCTGTGGTAGTCAAGAGAGGAAGTTCACAACAAGACTCAATTGATCTAGGAAAGTATTAAGAAAATATATGACAGAAGAACTAAGGCTGATTGTTTTCAGATAGGCAATCATGTTCTGAAATGGGATTCTAGAAGAGAAGAGAAAAGAAAGCATGGTAAGTTTGATAATTTATGGATGGGACCTTACATAATCCATGCTTACGGAGGAAATAATGCATTTTTTTGAAGGACATAGATGGAACAGAGTTACCTGGAGGACCTGTCACTGGCAGGATGTTGAAACATTATGTTTCTGAGGAATAGAAGTAGTTTTCATCACATTCATTGTAGATATCATGTTATTTATACTGTTATGATTGGGTAGCTTATGTCTGAAAGTTGAAGCCTGTGGAGAAGGCCTTGAGATTTTAGTCATTTTTCTACCATAACTACAACTACTACAAAAAAATCAGATTCAGTAAAACAATGAATACAAGGGTTCAAGGCTACTAGCCTACTGTTCTTGACACCTCACAAGGAGAGTGCCATCCCTAGCTGGAGCCACTATTAGGCTCCTATAATTTATTGGATCAAATGATGATTGCATGTTTTCTTTTAGTATTTCAAATTACAAATAATATTGCATACTGCAAATGATTTCCAAAAAAAGATATATAAATAAAATTAAATGAAAAGAGGGTATATATATATATATATATATATATTATAATATTATATATATATACATATATAATATATATCTATATCTATATATATATATTATATATATATATATTATATATATATTATATATATATATATATATATAGATAAAGTAAAGAAATGATAAAAGAAACACACAGAAAAGAAAAAATGTGAAAGTGATGTCGGTTGAAGTGCCACTGATAATACAATAATTTTTAAGAATGAATTCATGAAATTGTGTGCAGCTTGTTCACAATTGCACAATAATTTTTCTTGTTTGAAAAAGACTGCTTAATCATGTTCAAGCAAATTTCAATTTATTTTAATTTGATTAGGATGAATAACTTAGCCAAACAGTGTAATCTTGGCTAAGATTAGATTAGGTATATAAGGTGAATAGATTAATCCATCTATGTAATATGGATTAATATAGTTGTTAGATTAGTTTTGAATAGGTGTTTATTCCTTTTAAAATGCAATAATAATGAGGGTTTGCACTCCTAAACACACCTTCATTTCTTTTATAAATTAAGTTAGTTTAGGGGAAAATTAAAATCGTTATGAAACGTGTTAACACTTGGTGTTATTCGTCCAAATTTTGGACCTTATTGTAAAAATATGTGCCCGATGGGACAACTTGTCGCTAATGTTTAAACCACACTCTTATCTCCCATTGTCAAGCATATCCCCATCTCATCGAACGACTCTGAGACCTTTTCGCCCCCCCACCATGTTTTCCCTTTTAATGGGGGGTCCGAAAGCAGTTTCTCTCTTCAGTCCCATCCCTACATGTCACCATTGCGACATTTCGCACCCCCCCTCAAGACCATATACCACTCCTACCCCCCTCCGAAAGCAGTTTTTCACCGCTCCTTCCATAATCCGCACTCCTAGTTACGTCACCCTCCACTTCCGCTCCACCTCCACTTCCCTACTGCCACATATCTCCTTCTCGTCAACGATCCCGTGCCTCCTTCCACCTACCACTGGTTTCCACGTCAATTAACCATTGCGCCCTCCCATTCGCCACTTCCTCCTGTTGATATTTCTTGTTGTTGAGTTAATGCTCCTCCCATACAGTCATTCAGCCAACGTTTCCCGTTCCTGTGTGAACCTATAAATCTTCCCTCTTGCCCTCAATCACGTTCTTTCCGCACTCTCATACTACCACAGAGCTACCAATTCAATCCCTAATTTCCCTCGTCAATCATCCATTTCTCACAGAGGAATTTCCTCCAAGCCCTCCTTCCCGCACAATTAACAGTTTCCTCTTCCATCTCATTGTCATATTCTGCAGTTTCATCCTGCTATCACGATGGCTCCAAAATACAAAATTGATGTCATTGTAATAAATCCAATGCTCCTCCCTTTGTGGATTTAGAGCACATTCCCTTAGTCGATAGAGACTATAAAATTGACAAAACACAGTGTGAATTCGACCTCTTCGAATTACACTATTGGTTTCGAGACACCTATCTTGACGAGTCTGGTGAGGTTGGCCTTTGGCAATCTAGACTACCCCTGTTTGCTTTCCTGCAATCCTATTATTTTCCTAAGTTATTCCTCAAGTGACATGCCTCTTATCTCTCAAGTAAAAGAGAAATCATCCCCCCTAATGGTGAAATATTTTTCACCATTACCCCTAAGAATATAAACCAGATGTTGCAGGTCCCACACAGTGAATTCTTGACTCCCTTTTCGATTGAAGATCTTAAAGAAATTTACAAAAAGCTCACTTTTCCCCAGAGAGCCAAGATTTTTGAAGTTTTCCTACCAGAAGATTCTCAATTACCCAAGAACAACCCCCTTATCTCTCTTCTATTTTCCCCCAAAGAACCAGACAGATCATCTCTTTCTTGTCTTGCTTACTTGGGTACTTCTCAGATGAATGGGTAGATGAGACTATTTTAGGCTTTCTATCCACCCTTTCCATAGAAGAAGGATTGTTAGTCATCTTTGACTATGGTCACTTTCTTGCAAATGTAATACATGAACAATTCCTTTAGTTTTTAACTGAAGGAAGGTTCAAATATTCTTCCATTCTTATGCATATGTTCATTTTCTTCGAGACAGACAAGTTTCCTTTTGTAGTCTAGAAACTCAATCAACAGGGTGAACCTCAGTCGATAATCCTTTGGACTTCAATTCTCAGAAAGCAATCACAGGAGTACAAGTTGAAAGATTATATTGATTAGTTTGTATATCCAACAACTTGTTTGTTGAGTGGCCAACAGTTTCCTAGGATCAATGAGGACATTCAAAAGGTGTTGCATCTCAGTGAGCAGGCGATGACAGGAGATTGGTATTTATACTAGTCATTTACAGAGATTAGGGTTTATGGCTCCGAGCTTCCACCCTATAAACTTCCAAAGTACCTTCCTATGAGGATATTTCCTTGGAGTACATTATGCAAATAATCCAATCAGATAACATTCACTTTGTGTCAGCTAAGAAGAAGTCCTAGTTTAGAATTATAACACATATAAGACCATTCATCTGTAGCAATAGAGCAAAAAGAAAGGATGCAGACCTCCCACTGAAACAAATTAATTTTCCCCTTAGCTTTACATGGTCTTATGACCCCTTTGGGGTAATTTCTAAGCCGAGGTTGGAACAAAAGACAACCCCCTATGTACATACCCAGAGACCAGAGATTGAGAAATACATGAATCAATAGGATTGGGTAGAGAATACGTTGCAGGATGTCGAGGAGCAGGTGATGTCTAGAACCGATTCATAGACTCCTACCCATAAAGAGAATACTGAGAAAAGTCCTAGAGAGTAGGACTCTCCTTCAGTTACAGAAGTCTTAGCCAAGGAATTCAAGATCTATTCAAAGAATACAAAGAAAAGCTCCAAGGTAGATTTTCCAACATTGGAGGAAACAGAGGATACTATTGTGCTCTCTCGCCTTTGGAATTTAAATTTTGGTAGCAACACCACTGACTCTCCAAAATCTTCAACTACTAAAGAGAATCCAGTTACAATACCTCATACACCAGTGTCATTTACAAAACAGAGGTAATTGGATATATTTCAAAGATACATAGAAATTAAACAGAGAAATGAAGCATTCCATGATAACATCTATGCTCAATTTAGGAAGTATTCTTCCTCAATTCAACATAGGCTCATTTTGGCCTATGACACAGAGAAAGGGAAAGTGCATATGTCATTCTTATAGGCACATGTTCCTTAACCTAAATCAACAGATGATTCCAAGAAGACTATATTTGAGTTTGAGGAAAAGGATGTCCATCCTTTGGATCAGATAGAAATGCACAGGCAAACAGGAGAAATGGTTTATTCAACCTTCACACAGACTGCCCATACTGCCTCTAAACTACAACTGTATTTGAACAATGTTCAATCACATCTCAAACTAGAGAAAATTTCCTCTCTGGCCAAGGAAAACATAATTATATATTTGGAGGAAATAGTGATCAAAGCAGGCTTTGATCCAGTTGATTCAAAAGGCATGGAAGAGATCATTAAGAAGAAGAATGCTGACATAGCATCCTTGAGGAAGCAATTGAAATTGCTTACCATTGAAGATCCCCAGGCAAAAGAGTTAGGAGAAACAAAGATACATAAAGAAGAATTGTTGAAGCTATTGGTGGAACAAAGTGCACAGATTAAGGAAATGGAGGCAGGGATGTATAAGTTGATCAAAGAGAAAGAAAAAATTCCCAACTTGCTATGGTTCCTATTGATGTAGTTCCCATTGCATCACTACTTCAAACATTCATTCCTACAACAGCTACAATAATAGGAACATCCTCCTTTGCATCACCTCTTTCTTCTTCAACTGCAAATGATTCAATTAAATTATCTCAATCAATGGAAAACATGTCGATACAAGGAGAAGAAATTTAAAAAATGAGAAAAGATGTAAAATTCCTACAGGAACAAAGCACTAGATATGATAATTCTCTCCTAACAGAGATGCAGAAATCTTAGACTCTTTCCAAGAGATTGGAGAAGATGGAAAAGGAAACTGCCATGGGTAATACCCTAACACAGGTTAAAGAGAACATTTGGAAAAGGATGGAGGAAGCCATGGTATAATTTGGCCATCTATAAAAATTATATTTGAGAAGAATGAATTGATTTAAAGATCTAGTGAAGCTATTGAACAAATCAAAGTACAGTTGGGGGATAAACCCAGTGAAGCTATAGAGCTCATCAAGTTCCTTAATTCCAAAAACAAGCAGAAATTGGAAGAAATGGGGATTGAGGACAAAAATGAAACCATACTAGAGGTCAAAAAGGTGTTGACCAAGAGAAATTTGATCAAGCAGCTAGAAGAAATGTGTCAAGTTCTGGACATTAGTGTATAGAGGTTCTTCAACAAGATGGAAGCCCTCTACAAAAAAGGACTTCCCAGTTTATTAGTAATAAATGACAAGCTCGACACATGGTCAAATTACAACCATAAATTGCTAACTAAGGCTAAAGATGCTTCAAAGTTTATAGGAGGAAGAATCATCATGAAAGGAAAAGCATTTTAGAAGCATTGGCATATGATTTGGACATGCGTATCAAATAAAGAAAATCTTTATTTCCAAACCAACATTTTCCAAATACACTGAAGTGGACGAGGTCTACAATAAGTTACTCAAGACATCTATCCTTAGTGAAAAACGTTGGGATGAATTATGTGAGTTACTGGAGTAAGCAGATGGCTTGATTGTACAGCTCAGCATCAATAACACAATAGAATTCGAAGGGCCACATATGCAACAATTCCACAAATTGAGTGCCAACACTTCAGATAGTTCCAATTTTCCTAAATTTTTGTAATAGTTAGATAGATTTAGTTTAGGAATTCCTAAATACATCCTAGTTAGTTTTGACAGGATATTTTGTAAATAGCTTATAAATACTTCTCTTTTTGAAGTATCAAGGGTTGATTTTTGCATTCTAGAACACTATTGTACTATTTTCATTTGATGGGCTAATCAGTAATAAAAATGATATTCTTCATAGGATTCGTGTGTTCGACTATTTGGTGAAGTGCTTCTCTCATTGTCTGTGTTTATTCCTTTGTTTCCATTTTATGTTTTCTTAAATCTGAATTATTTTACATAAAGTTGATGAACATAATTTGTTGAAAAATACACTCTGATTCTAGTTGTAGATAATTTAAATGTCTTCTTTTGATATCATGTTAAATAATTCTTAATTTCTCTTTAACTTCAATGAACTTATATCTTTTCTTCTATCACACTTCATTTAAACATAAAATATCCAGTTAGTTCATCTACCTTGCCCTATGAAACTCCTTTGAAAATATGAAACATATCCACATTAGGTTGTAGACTCCATAGCCAAATGGAAATTTCAGGCATTTAATCAACCAAACCAATTTTAAAATCAAAATTCTGAACTCTTAGAACTATCCTAATATCTAAATGCAACAAAGTTAAACCTGATGGAGATATCCCTCTCTGAAGTCGGCAAGGCTAGATCCCAACTTCCAAAGTGGTTTTGTGGTTACCTTTGTGATTTTCTTCTGCAACCTCGCAAAATTACAGAGTGCTAACATACCTCATAGTTGACTAGATGAATTAGGTGTCTCTCTAGTTGAACTAAATAATTTGTCTAAGGAAAAAGGTTATTGGGTTTTCCCCCAAGTGGGTTTTTCGAGGGTAAAGCTTTTGTTCTCTTTGTACATTGTGATATATATTGTCCTTGTGCTTTTATGGTTGAGTTTATGAAGTGTAATTTCTTAATGATAAACTGGAATTGTTAAAAGAATATCTACATCATTAGAAGTAACTATCAATATTTCATAAAAAATTCTTGCATCTATTGCACTTGAAAAATAAACATGATATCAGATTTTTGGTGAAGGAAAGAACATTGAGATCACTCTTGAAGATTACTAGTAAAGGGAAGAGCATTGAAGAAGATCATATACAATCTACTTTTTTATCTATGAGTATGGGTTCATCTATGAAGTATGAGAACAAATTGGAAGGAACTACAAATTTCAGGCTTGGAAAATAAGGATTGATCTCATCCTTGCAAAGAATGATCTTTTGGGTATTGTAAAGGGAAATGTCACTAAACCCTCAAATAATGAAGGAAAAATAAAATATGTGAAGGACAACATCACATCTAGAAGCATCATTGTGGAATCTATCAAAGGTCATTTGATTCCTTATGTCGTAAATATTGAATCTTCAAAGCAGATTTATGATGCCCTAGTTGGATTATACACTATCAATAACATTGCTCAATCAATAAGCTTGAAGAATGAACTTCACGATATTAGGATGACAAAAATGATACTATGGCCTCATATTTCATAAGGATTTCTCAATTAAGAGACCAACTTCAAGAAATTGATGAAATCATCTCTGAAAGGGAACTGGTGACTACAAAACTAAATGGTCTACCTGACTCATGGGAATTTTTTGCATCTAGTATTTGTGGCGGGAAGGAAGCTCCAAAGTTTGAAGAACTATGGAATGAATGTACTTAAGAAGACTGTAGGCTCATATCAAAAGGAAATACTCAAAGATCTGATGAAGGCAATTATCAAGATTTTGCAACACATTTTAAGATGGTTATTAGAGGAAGAAAGAAGTTTGGTTTCCAAAGAAGAAATGAAGGAAGAAGGCTTGCTCATCAAGGAAAGAGAGATATGTCAAAAGTTCAATGCTATCATTATCACAAATTTGGTCACTATAAACATGATTGTCTTGAAAGATTGAATGATAGAAAGAGAAAGGGAAAGCAACATGCTACCACAACAGACAATGTTAAACTTCCAAAGAAACCTAAGAATGAAAATTCAGGTACCAAAGATGTCTCTATTTTTCTACTCTTACAAGTTCTGTTGCAGATAAATATGATTTGTGGCTAGTAGATAGTGGTGCCTCAAGGCACATGATGGGAGATTGTGACAACCTCACAATTCTAATGGAAAAAAGATTGTATCAAAAGGTAGATCTTGGAGAAAACAACAATTATGCAGTCAAAGGCATTGGTAAAACATCCATTGAGTTGGAATTAGGTGAAAACATTCATCTTAGCAACATACTATATGTACCAGGTGGATATTGGTGGCCACCTTCCAAGTCCATCTGGACCCCCATCATTGTTTCTCTCAGCATTTTTAGTTTCCTTAATTGTAGCACAACTTACTATTTTTAGCAGTTTATCGGGTCCTAAACTTCCGGAGCCGTTTTGAGGCTCTAAACGATGTTTTTTGGGAAATCTAGGGGCAACATGGGTCCATGGACTAATGTTTCCCTTCCCAAAGTGGTAGTTCTCGGATAGATCTTTCTAACGAGCTTTCGTACACGTCAAACGGAGATCATATGCCAAAGTTACGACCCCAGGAAATTGATGTACCAATTTACCCAAACGGGGCCCACAATTTGGCGTTTCATCTTCTAGGGTTAGGTTTTGGGATGTGAAGGGTTTTTCATTGTTTTTCTCAACAATAAATAGGCCTTCGATCCTCATTGTAACACAGTTCAGAGGCATGTAGCCACACATCTCTTCTCAGAGATAAGCTGCCATCGCCCTAGCTGGTTTTATTTCCATTTCTGGTTGTAAGCATATTTCAGTATTTTCCATTAATGAAATGAAGTATTATTTCCGCTGCATCTTTGTGTATATGGTTATCTCTGCAATTTGTTGCATTCCTATTTAAGTTTGGATCAGTGGTATCAGAGCGGTCTGCTTTTTCTCGGTTTTTTCTTTGCATGTCCCCAACAAGGTCGAGATATAAGGAGTTAGGGCTTGAGCTGGTCGAACCTTTGCAAGGCCAGCCTCGCAAATCCCGACGGCCTCCCATGGCGGATGAGAAGAAAGAAGAGGGAGCAGGAGATCCTATCAAAATCTTGCTCGAAGAAGCCCTCGAGCGACAACGGAACGCGATGATGGACAACTTTGCCCAAATACTTAAGCGGCTACCCAAAAGTGACGCATCGGCTTCCAGCAGCTACTCTGGAAATGCCACGCCCTTTAAGGTACAAGTTAATTTTGAAATCCCCATATTCGAGGGTCAGATAGATGGAGATGCTGTAGATAAATGGTTAAATCTGCTAAAGGGTTATTTTTCTGTTCATGAATTTTTGAGTTGGGAAAAGATTGTTTTTTCTCTTCTCAAAGCAGCCCCCCACGTCAAGGACTAGTGGGAAACCTACTGCGAGCAGAAGGATGAAACTACAGGCTCGCTATTTTCAGCCGTACCCACCTGGAATTCATTCCGGGATGCCATTAAGGAGTAATACTACCCTGTTGGAAGCTATGAGGATGAATACATAAAGGGGACCACGCTGCAGCAGGGAAGGGATCAAGATGTGCCGGAGTTCACCAATCTTTTCCATACCCTTCGCACGAAGTTGGGTATCAAGCATTCGGAGCAGCATTTGATACTCAAATACCGCGGCTGCCTGCATAAGTACATCCAGGAAGAAATGGAATTCCTGAACATCTCCTCTCTTGGCATAGCATATCGATATGTAGTCAAGATCGAGCAGAAGTTTAAACAAAAGAAGCGAGACTTTGGATGTGCGAATCCAAAGCAAGGGAAAGGTGCCCCGAAACCACAGAACAAAGGAAAAAGCCAAGGTGGGGTAGCCCAAAAAAACCAGCCAAAGCTACAAGCAAATAACAGTGCCGCAAAGCCAAAAAAGGACACGGGAAAATGGTGTGAGTTCCATAAGAGCTCCACTCACAACACAAGTGAGTGTCGGGCGAAGTAGTCACTGGTGGCTGAGCTAAAGGTTTCAGAATCAGATGCAGGTTTTGATTCTGAGTCAGAACCCGACAAGGGGAATGACAAAGGGAAGCAGATCATTGATGCGGATCCCAATGCCACTGTTGCTACTGCCAAGATCCAGAAAAATGAACCCGAAGATCCAGAGGAGGAGGAGCGTCTCTTTCACTCCCAGATGTGGGTAAGGGGCTCCCCGCTACAGTTCATTGTCGATAGTGGGAGCCAAAAGAACCTCATTTCGGCAGAGGTCGTGAAGTGGTTGGGCTTACTGACCACAGCACATCCACAATCGTACACCATCGGGTGGTTGCACCAAGGACAAGATCTTCGCATGAGCCAACAGTGTCACCTTCCATACAACATCAAGCCCTTCACATATGAGGTATTGTGTGACATTTCTCCCGTTGAAGTTTGTGATGTATTATTAGGACAACCATACTTGTAGAAGTGACATGCTGTGTATGAATTAAGGCCCCGTGCTGTTATTATTACATTGGGAAATCAGTTGTACATGATACCAGAGGTAGCACCTCCTACTGCCATCTCTTTGATTACTGCAAAACAATGCAATAAGCTCATTTCCAAAACTGGAAAATTTGTTTTCCTGACGATACGCCCTCAAGGAAAGAAGAAGACGATGGCCACAACCTCTAGACAGGGCCCCTCTGCACGACAACTACAGATGGACAAGGTCGTGGAGGAGTACGAAGACATATTCACCTCCCCCTTAGGGGTTCCTCTGCACTGTCAGGTCAAGCACTCCATCGATCTGACCCCAGGTGCGCCGCTACCCAATGGACTAATTTATCGGCACTCCATTTTGGAGAATGATGAAATCAAGAGGTAGATTCAGGAGCTGCTACAGAAAGGTCACATTTGTCCGAGTTCATCGCCTTGCGGGAGCCCAATTGTGTTGGTACAAAAGAAGGATGGGACTTGGAGACTCTGTATTGACTATCAGGCACTGAACAAGATCACTGTCTATAATAGGTACCCGATCCCGCGGATTGACGACCTCCTGGACCAACTAAAGGGGGCAAAATATTTCAGCAAGATTAATTTGAAGTCAGGATATCACCAGGTACCAATTGAACCCTCTGATGTGTGGAAGACTGCCTTCAAAGCCATGGAGGGCCTTTTTGAATGGTTGGTTATGCCTTTTGGATTGACGAATGCTCCTGCAACCTTCATGAGGCTAATGGATGACATCTTGCAGCCATTTACCAACTCATTTGTAGTGGTATACTTGGATGACATTCTGATCTTCAGCCAGAGTTGGGAAGAGCACCTCCACCACATCCGACAGGTCCTCCAACAACTGCG